>VWZI01014954.1:177079-195980 GCA_013396835.1 Psilopogon haemacephalus | reverse complement strand
GGATTTTTTTTTTTTTTTTTTTTTTTTTAAGGCTCTGGAAGATTGGTCTGGTAAGCCCAGGTGGAGATCTGAGTCTAATTTGTATATGTATTCCTTTTACCCAAATACCTTTTGTGTGTATTTGTAAATAGAATTTTCATTTAAACTTCCAATGAACAATTTTATTTTACTCCTTGGGAAGGGCTAAAATACCTTTTCTAACCTAACTCTAACCATAACCCTTTCTGTCCTCTTGCTCTAGGCAGGTCGTGCCTCAAAACTAGGACATATTCTGGCATCTATAAATTCAAGATCAGTCAACAGGAAGTCGCAAAATATATCTGCACACTTCAAAACCTGGAGGAAACTTCAGACTGAATTTTCAAGTAGACATCCATGATATCCACAGCATTGTACAGTGGCTATGTGAAGGGGTTTAGTTTGTCTTCCTAGATTCACTATTACTTAATGAATCCATAGGAATCTTCTGCCTATTTAGAATAAACACAAGGAGAACCGTGAAAATGCTTTATTCTCAGGTTTTTCGGTAGTGGTATGGGCAGATCAGTGAAGCATTATCCTTTCCATAAAGTTATAAAAGTCAAGATGCCTTTTGTGTCTTTTGTTTGTTTGGCGATGCCAGTTGTCTCCAGGTGTTATTCTGTGCTTTTCAAGATGACAGGAAGGGGAGGGTGCTTCTAAATAATATGTTACCCTGACTTCATAAGGCTTGTTTTGTCTGGCAAATGAATTATGTAAACCTTCTCCACCCGAAACTGTTTCAAGTCAATTAATTGTTGTAATTACTTAAGATTTCTTTTTAATGAATATGACTCTCTGGGGATTTGATGATATCCTGTCATCTGTAGGCCTGATAAATGAAATGTGATTTGTGGCTTGCTGCAAACTGAACCCTTGTACTTGAACAATGTCTCTCTTTCCTATGTGCTCATTAAATGGAAGAAATGCCCTTGATGGAATCAGGAGCATTCGACTTAGTTGGTCTCTAGTAAGAATGGGGGGTATAGGCAGATACGTTTTGGCTTCTACCCCTTTTGTTCTCTCTTCCTTTAAATGCAGGCCTTGTTAACACATCGACAATTACTCAGACCAAACACATGACCCCAGCGAGATTACCTATTGTAACTGAGACAAGCTTAGCTGCTCCATCTCTCATCTCCATTAGGTGCACTGAAATGTGAAAGATTAGCAGGCAGGCAATGCAGGAGGAGGCCAACACTGTCTGATGGCTTTTTTATATTACATTTTCTACAGCCTTCTTCACCCCCCACCAACACTTTGCAATCAGAGGACCCAAATTCTATAAGCAAGACACCCTCTGTTTCTGTGCCATACCTACTTTCCAATGTTTCTCAAAAAAACAAACCAAATCAAACAAACAAGGAAAAAAGCAGAGCTGCCCAGCGCTGCAGATGGAAGACATACAAACTGAGACAGCATGACAAAGAACCATGAAGCCTGCATTAAGTTCCTACACACCATGTGACTGCTTATATATCAATTTCAATTCGCCTATTTTCCCCTAAGCTTCTGTGTACATAATATAATCTAATCACCAGTGCTAGGAAAGTATAAAGCAGGTGGGGCTACCTGATTTAAATTCCATTGGTAAAGTGGGGATTACTGCTTTTATTGCAAGACCTTTGCTGAACACCACGTGGCTACATTAAGCATCATAAAACACGTAGCAAAATGCAGTGTCTTGGTCACAGTTTGGAATGTAAGGACAGTGAATTATTGTGTATCACAAGCAAAGATCACTTTGACCTTTTTCCAGTTAAGGGAGGGTACCTTACATATGTGGAGCTGTCTAAGCCTGGCAGCCACGGACAGTGCAAGTGTGCAGAGGAAACATCATCCCTGATAATGGAAATGAATGAACAAACAGAAGAAATTGCCACATATATCCATTATTTAGGAAAAACGGGGGTGGGGGGAGTGGGAGTGAAGGGTAGAAAGGTGAAAATTGTGAGGAAACAATGACCAGCATCTGGGAGGAAGATATGGCAGAAAAGGAGAACACTGAATTTTCACAGGAAGGGATTTTGCACTTTGGGGTTCAGAATCTAGGAATGGTTGTAGTGATTCAGACAAAATTAACATCAGATTCCGAATCTTTTCTAAACTCCTAAACCAGCTTCTTTGTTGGCATAAAAGACATGGCTCTACTCTACTCCTTCCTTGTAGACTGCCCTTTTTCTTTCTGGCTTGGAAGGAGCTGTAAGCAAGGCTACAGATGTACAACAAAGTGCAAGGAACTGTTTCTTCCCGGCTTGATGTGCCCAGCTGAAAAAGGAGTATCTGCAAGTGTTACAGAAGTGATTGTCTTTGGAGCAGTAATTGGATGGAAGACATTCAGATCACCTTTGATTAGATGAACTTCTGAAACTATTGAGATTTATCAGTGCACAGATCTTATTCTCAGAGGACTGAAGAGAAAGTGTCCCATTAACTTAATGAATCAGGCCGCAAGAGAACAACTGCTTGTGAAGTCAGAATGAGAGATTTCCCACCAGTGGCACAAATTCTGCCAATAAAGGCAATAGGATTTCTCAAGTGAAATGAGATTAGAATGTATCTCCCCTGATTTTCAGTAGTTAAATGATTGACTATCCTGTAATAGGCTAATTATTAGATTTTCCTTCCATTTTTGAGTTGCAGGAAGGAATGAAAGTTCACTTTCTCTACCTAGATTGTGTGGCAGCTGTGGCAGTGTTTCCTCAATGCTGTTGCACGGTCTTGACCTTTGAAAGATGGTGCAGCACATTCATCTTTCCCAACTTCATCTGCCTTCAGCAAGGTGTCCCCAGATCTGAAACTTCTGGCAATTTGACAAAGGCATCTTCCTACATGTCAGTTCTTGTTATCTGCTCTGTCTTCTTCACATATGACACACATGTCAGCTCTCATTTTTTCACTGCTTGCTTTGTTTGCCCCTTCACAGGTGGGAGATTCCACATTATCTTTTTTTAACCATTTCTAGGATGGTTCTTATTTTCCTACAATACCTTTGTGGTCTTTCTGGACAACTTCAAAGATCCTTTTTGTCACTCGTGGTTTGTGGTTCTTCACAAAGAAAACCCACTCTTTACAGGTCTCATAAACTGCCCACAGTAAACTATTTACCCTCACTACAAGACAAACATTGAGTGCTGGAGCAGGACCAGAAAAGGACAACAAATCTGGTAAGGTTTTAGAGAACAGGTCTTACAACAAGCAGCTGAGGGAACTGTGTTTTTTTATTCTGGAGAAAAGGAAGCCATGGGGAAATATTCTTGCTCTTTACAACTACCTTGGAAGGAGGTTGTTATGAGGTGAGTGTTGGTCTCTTTTCCTTAGTAACTAGTGATAAGACAAGACAAAGCCACCTCACATGCACCAGGGGAGGTTTAGGTTGGATATTAGAAGAAACTTCTTACTGAAGGAGTTATCAAACACTGGAATAGGCTGCCCAGGGAGGTGGTTCAATCCCCATCTCTGAAGGCGTATAAAAGACAAAGAGATGTGGTACTGAGGGACATGGTGTAGCATGAGACTTGGTAGAGTTAGAGAATGGTTGAACTCAACTGTTTTTTCTAACCAAAATGATTCTACAATTCTGTGATTCTATTTCCACACCTTCATTGCAAATTATACTCTTCCAGCTACGACAGATCAGGCGTTGTTAAATGTTTTTGACATGATGCATATGGAAGTTGCTCACCTCAGAATGTTTATTTAGTAACAGCCATTAACATTTTCACAGCCTATTTATTGACTTGGTTTTATACAAAGCTTATAGGGATAATCTGTGCTCCTAAAGTTAGGGAGGCTTTTCAATAACTGGCTAAGTGGTAATCAAGACATAGCCGAAACCGTGGCATTAATTTAGGCCACAATATTCTTACCGTTCTCTTCCACAAAATGAAGTTGCCAAATGGGCAAAACTGCCACACTGAATTAGAACACAGTTGAAATGAAAAATGCAAAAAAATGTACAACCTGAGCTTAAACAAATCTTAGATGACATTAGCGAAGAAGAAGTCGAGGTCTTTAAAATGCTCTTCTCCATATTAGACAATTTCCAGTAATAAAACATTGTAACATTTTACTGTTCTAATAAGTAGAATGCTTTCAGAAATTGCCTATAGGCACAGGCTTTTATGCTATACAGTAAACACTTAAAATTTTGTCTCAATAATAAGAAGAACCCCTCATTTACATTTGATGAGCTCTTTCCTGCTATTTTTGTGCGTTGAATAATAGCAAGGTCATGTAGGCATTTATTAATTTGTTTTCTTTATCAAGTTTTGGAATGTAAAGTGTTTATCTATGTATGCGTCTGTGTACAAACACACATATATATGTGTAAAATAGAGTGTGAATGTATTATTCTGGCTGCTCTAGATCTTTCTTCCCTCTTTTCTCCCCTGCACCAAAATCTTATTTTAAGAATCACTGGAAGTGTGAAATACAGTCAATTATTTAAATATCTATAAATCAGCCATCTGTGGTATATGCTGCAACAAGGAAAAAGCATCAAGTTCACCAGTAAATGCTACTTTGACAAATCCAATTTTAAGTATAATATATTGCTAAGGGTATTTTACAAGGTTTTTTTTGTGAACAGAGAAGGACTTGTGGGTGGTGTGATGGTTGGAGGCCATCTTGGGCACAAGGATTATGACATGATAGAGCTTCTGATTCTCAGAGAAGTAAGGAGGGGGTGGTCAGCAGAACTGGCGGCAAACTTTGGCCTGTTTAGAAGCCTGATTTTTAAAAGTCCCTTGTGAGGTAGTCTGAAGGGCAAAGGAGTTCAGTAAGGCTGGACATTCTCTAAGAAGGAAAACTTAAAGGTGCAGGAGCAGACCATCCTTATGTACTGAAAGATGAAATGGCAGGGAAGAAGACAGGCCTGGATGAAAAAGAACTTTGGCTGCAGGTCAGGAAGAAAAGGAGAGTTTATGACCTCTGGAAGAAGGGGCAGGACTACAAAGATGCCATAAGGTTATGCTGGGGGAAAATTAGAAGAGTCAAAGCCAACTACAACTTAAGGTGACTACTGCCATAAAAGGCAATAAAAGAAATTTCTTCTATTAGCAACAAAACAAGGGCTTAAGAGATTCTACACCCATTATTGAATGCAGGGCTAAAATATAGTGACAAAGGATGAGGAAAAGGATGATGTAGTTAAAGCCTTCTCTGCCTCAGTCTTTAATAGTAAGACCAGCTGTTCTCCAGACTGTTTAGTCTGGAGGAGTCTGGAGGCTCAGGGGACACCTTTGCACCCTCTACAACTACCTGAAAGGAGGTTGAAGCGTAGTGAGGTGAGAGTCATTGGCTCCTTCCAAGTAACAAGTGACACACTGAGAGGAAACAGTCTTAAGTTATGCCAGGGGAAGTTTAGGTTGCATAATAGGAAAAAATTCTTTCCAGAAGTTTTGTCAAGCAGTGAAACAGGCTGCCCAGAGAGAAGTGGTAGAGTCACCATCCCTGGTTGGATTTAAAAGATGAACAGATGTGGTGCTAAGGGATGTGGTTTATTGGTAAGTTGGCAATGCTGGGTTAATGGTTGGACTCAATGACCTTAAAGGTGTCTTCCAACCTAAACAGTTCTATGATTCTAAGTTTCATGCCTCCTCCTTTATTAATTGCACTCAGATTTTTACTTGTGTGATAATGACATTAATCATGAGGAAGTTCATTCTGGACTTTAGGAGATGTTAGTTGGTTTGCACAATACTGTACTCAACAAACCTAAAAGCCATGCAAATGGTTACATCCTAAACAGCCAGAGCACTTGAGGGGACAAAGGACAACTGGTTCTCTCAGCCAGTGTTTTAACCTTCAAATCAATTTATCTGAAAATAGGTTTTAAGGAAAAGCATGGCAGAGACTTTTAGGAGCTGTTTTGATCTCTTTATTTAAGACTATCTTTGCTGTCCTTAACAAAATCCTGAGATTTTTGCAAAGGACAATCTAGGTTGTTTTTCATTATTAAATATACTACCCTGACAACCAACTCAGGAGTTTAGATGTACACATCAAGACAGCAAATTAGAACACATATTCCTGTTGGAAGTTTTTTAAGTGAATGCAAAATCTTCATGAGTTTCTATCAACTTCATTTTTTAACAAAGCTTCCCTTTGGAGAGGGATCCTGGAGACCAGATGGTATGAGGAGCAGCTGAAGGAACTGGGGTTCTTTAGCCTGAAGAAAAGGAGGCTCAGCAGGAACCTTATTGCTTTCTACGACTACCTGAAAGGAGGTTGTAGCCAGGTGAGGTTGGTCTCTTCTCCCAGGCCCTCAGTGACAGAACAAGGGGACACAGTCTCAAGCTGCATCAGGGTGGGTTTAGGCTTTTGCAGACAGAATGATTGGCATTGGAATGGGCTGTCCAGGGAGGTGGTAGAGTCACAGTCCCTGGAGGTGTTTGAAAAGAGACTGGACGTGGCACTTGGTGCCATGATTTAGTTGAGCAGATAATGTTAGGTGGTAGGTTGGACTTGATGATCTTGAAGGTCTTTTCCAACGTGATCGATTCTGTGATTCTGTGATAAAGAAATGTGTTTACCTTGATTTAAATCACAGTTGGTGTTTCCCCAGGGAAACCTAGCCAAGGTGAATGCCTGGGAAGAGAAGCCAGAATGTATTTGTGCTGGGCAAAAGAAGTCATCTAGGAGAGTGTAGACATTGGTAAAATATTTTTGTGGGGAAATTATAACTGAAAAAGCTGCACAGTCGAAATAAATCCGTTTCAAGCCATCTAATTGCATAAAGAGCACATTCCAGAGAACTGGCAAGGAGCAAGGATATGTACTAATATCACTGCTGACAGTGCTGGAAGAGAGGGCTCCTAAAAATAATTTAAATGTCCTAAAAGTCATGCAGCTGACAATACTAATAATTAATTTTTAGGTACTTTTTAATTAACTTTTTAGGTTACAAAGCAGTAGGATATCAGGATTTCATATGCATATGCACAGAAACTCCTGAGCAAAGCTATGGAATGGATGCTCAGACTACCACTAAGTCTGTGGGGCTGTAAGAGTTTGCTCAAGAAGGCTGTGAAATGCCACAGTAAAACAACAATTTGGCAAGACTCTGTACACATACACATTTATAAAGCATACATGACACACCAACATGTTCTCTTCTATCTTGGTAGCAAAAACAAGAAGAGAGGGCATTTCAGAAGTCTGTAATTTTTCTTCAGGTAGCAAACAGCAAACACAAGAATTTTCTAGTTCTACCAGGATTTGGCAGGTAGTAAATCTTCAAGAGAGAAATAAATAGCTGCTGTGCTCTGGCCGTTGCGTGGACTACCTATATAAGAAAGTGAAAAGCGACCTTTTAACTCTCCAGTATTATATTATTATTATTTAACAGCAAGAGAACAGGGATGGAAAGAAAGCTGGACAGATGCATTAGTTAAATGTGCTCCTTAAGAATTCCCTTGTGCTCCTGAGTTCTTTTTCATCACCATAAGCCCTCTGCTAGGTGTGAAGCATAAACACATGAAAGCTTGCTATGCAGGTGTATTTCGTATACCTGCCACACTATGAACTCACCAGGTCTCTGGCCCTGAGGAGAAGTTCTCTTCCCTTGCAGCAAGATTATGTTTTAAAAAGCTGACTTTTAAACCTCTTACTGAATTTTTTAATGGATTAAATTCATCATGTCACCAGCTGCTGTGCAGCTAATAGAGCCATAAAACACTGTATTAAAGGATTACCCATGCAAAATTTCCTCTTGTGCTAATGTGAATTTTAATACTTTTAACATTTAGTTGAGATGGGAATGTCCAAGAACAGCTTGTTCAATACGTTGTTCTATAAAATTAAGTTCCTCAGCTCATCACAAATGCCAGGACTCCATTAAGTTAAAATTTTACAGAGAGGCTAAGATGATTCACTGGGTAGCATTTGCAGGAAGGAAGGCAACATCTGCTTCTCCATTAATGCTATAAAACAAGGAAGTAAAACACACATGAGCATAGTAACTGTAGGGGAACCAGGCTGAATGGCTGAGACTCTCCCCTCCAAATGCACTGGAGGTCAGTTTATGCCAGTACATACATGGAGTATAAGCAGAGAGGGTACAGGAAACCCCACTCCCTGAAGCAGGCCTTGAGTCTAGTCTGGGATTCATGTAAAGTCAGCAGGGATTTCATGAAAGCAAATTATTGAACTGGGGTAAGAGGTGTGGGGAAGAGAAGGGGTAGCTGTGCCTTTAAAACAGGGTGGGAGAACTTTAGTATTAGTCTTTTTTTTTTTTTTTTTTAAGCAGTATTAGCAAGATAGAATTTACCTACCCAGAATCACGAGTGACTGCAAATAAGATATAGAAGATTGCAGTTTGAATTTCTTTCATCTGACAGTAACAAAACGGTCTTCTAGAGGCTGTCTATCTGGAATAGCTATAGGATTAGAATCAAGGTGTTTTTTTCTGGCTTTTAACTTGTATTTTCTCCAGACTGCAGAGTTTGAAATGATGCTACTAAGTGTTAGAAGACCCTTTCCCTCATGGAAACAACCATCATTATCTAGGTGTAATCCTTGCTTAACACTGAAATAGACACATAACCAAGCACCTGGACCTTACTCTGACATTCTTTTACCTGCCAAGGGCAACAGGAGAAGGATGGGCAAAAAGCAGTCAAGAAATGGCACTCCCAGCCCATCAACACTGAGCATCACTCTTGATAGTGCAGTGCTTGGGTAGACAAGACTGTCAAAAATAAGGAAGACTAAGCTTTCTTGTGACCTTAATAGCACTTGGAAAAGAATAATGATCAGTAATGCAGGCAAAGCATACCATGTTTTCAAATCACCATGGAGAAATGGGTTTCTCTTTATGGCAGCTCATCTGAACACTGATCTTCTCTCTACCAGCTGACAAATGGCAGCACGACCCCACACGCTTTACCTTGCTGGCAGTGCCTTCAATATGTGCAGAGTGCTGCCAAATTAGAAACCACCAGTCCCAGGGACAGTCTGAATGTTTCTTCAATCCCACCCTGAGGGATCAAAAGGAAGCCTCTGTTGATAAAAGCCCAAACATCATGCACCCCAGAAGACAGACAGGTGGTTGACTTTGTCACCCATTGATCCCAAACTGACCAGAGCCACTGCCAGCAGCCTCCTCCTTAAGAAACCTGTGTAGCTGTTGACCTTTGACAATTTCCTGAGGGGGAGATCATAGAATCATAGAGTCATAGAATCATTTTGATTGGAAGAGACCTTTAAGATACCAAGTCCAAACATTAACCCAGCACTGTCAGGTCACCACTAAAGCATGTCCCTCAACACCACATCTACATGGCTTTTAAATCCCTCCAGGCATGGAGACTCCACCACTTCTCTGGGAAGCCTGTTCCAGGGCTTAACAACCCTTGCATGGAAAAAGCTTTTTTCAATATCCAAGCTAACTTCCCCTGGCACAAGCTAAGGCCATTTTCTCTTGTCTGATTGTGTGCTACTTGGGAGAAGAGACTAACATCTGCCTTGCTTCAACCTCCTTTCAGCGGGTTGTAGAGACTGAGAAGGTCTCCCCTGAGTCTCCTTTTCTCCAGGCTAAACAACCCCAGTTCCCTCAGATGCTCCTCATACAATCTCTCCTCCAGACCCCTCCTCAGCTTTCTTCTCCTCTAAACATGCTCCAGCACCTCAGCAGCCTTGTAGTGAGTGGCTCAAAACTCAACATAGTGTTAGAATTGTGGCCTCACCATTGCCAAATACAGCAAATCTTCAGTCAAGAGCCTGATCAATGGACAGGTGAGGATAGAAGGAACAGTCAAGGGATTTTAGGTCAGGTCTCTAAATGCTTTTAAAATGCCGTAATCAGCCAATCACCCCTTAAATACCAGGATTTCCAAATGAAGCAGATTTTCAATATAGCAAGTAATACATACTGCTCAATTATTTGACAAATTTTTGTTGTAGTAGTAGTTCCACTGCTAGTAATAGTAGGAATAGCTCTAGGAAAGGTTTCTGATGCTCACTTTGGAATTTAAAGGGGAAAAAAAAAAAAAAAAAGAAAAAAAAAAGACTGTTCTTTAAAATTCAGCACAAGAATGGTGAGGAAGTTTTAATAGGAATATGCTTAGAGCAGCTGTTCCTTACCCCAACTGAATTTTCTCCACAGCTCCATATTTTGTTCTCCATGTGCATTACTGTTCTGAGACCCTGTCATTTCTTATCAGAATGAGAAAGGCTAAAGAGATAATATTTCAATAACATACTGGCCTGATCATAAAATAACTCAATGGAAATGTGTAAGTGCCTCAGGCAGCACAGCAGGATAGTCAGCAGTCAGATGATTTCTATTCTGGGTTTCTTTTTTTTTATGGTTACATTTTCTGTTATATCAGACATACCCTCAAGTCTTAGTTATGCTTTTATTCAAAAGGAGAACCGCAGTATAAAGACTTACAAAACTTATTATGATATATTACTGTAAAGAAATAAAAGTTGGTGCCACAGCAGCATATTGATAAGGACAGGCCTGCCACATTAATTGACCTTTTTTCATCTAGAGCAACCAGGGCTGAGGCCTAAGCATCTCAGTTGCTTAGCAACAGGGTCATTGCTTTCAGGCCTTAAATGCACCCCCAAAAAAAAATCAGTTAAGAAAAAAATCAGAAGATGTGATCTTATGAAGGCTGCAGATATTTGGCAGGAAAAAAATGGTTTTTCCTGTTTTTTTGCCCCATACTGTCGATCATAATGCATAGGAGTGCAAAAGGGAACCTGGGGTCTGAAGTTTTATTAATCTAAATAGACCAGTGAAACAGCACAGTTCCTGCCTGATGCCATCCTGGTTAGATCCTTTTGATGATTTTCAGAACATCCACAGATGTTTACAAATGATGTTTTGAGTACCGTGCCCAGCTCTGGAGCCCCCAACACTAGAAGGATATGGAACCATTAAAGCGGATCCAGGGGAAAGCCACAAAGGTGATCATAAGCCTGGAGCACCTCTTCTGTGAAGACAAACTGAGAGAGTTGGAGTTGTTCAGTCTAGAGAAGGCTCCAGGGAGCCCTTAGAGTAGCCTCACAGTATCTGAAGTGGGCTACAGAAGGGCTGGAGAGCAACTTTTTACAAAGGCTTGTAGTGACAGGATGAGGGGTAGCAGCTTCAAACTGAAAGATGCTTGACTCATGCATTAGGAGCAAATATTTCCCCATGAGGCTGGTGAGGCACTAAAACAGGTTGCCCAAAGAAGCTGTGGAGGCTCCAAACCTGGAAGTGCTTGAAGCCAGGTTGGATGGGGCCTTGAGCAACTTGGTCTAGTAGGAGATACTGAAACTAGATGATCTTTAATGTCTTTTCCAACTTAAACCATTCTATGATTCTGTAATACAGTTCATCTGATACTTCCATATGTATAAACACACATGCAAAACACTAAGTGGCCCTGGACAACATACATCTATTTTCAGGACAGCAGAAAGCAGCACAAAAGAAGGATTCCTATTGTCTAGATCCTCCTTTAGCATTCTATCATAAACATTAGTGCTTGCTGCTATGTTTAATGACAGGGCTCGAGGCAACATAACATCTCCTAAAGGTCAGCTTGGAAAGAAGTTTGTTTCTTCCCTCCTCAGCATGAAATACTGGGAAAAGTCAACACTTCTTTTAAACTTTAATAAAGGCCATGGAACAAGAGTGTTTCTCTGCCAGAAATCAAAATCTTTGTACGTGAGACTGGCCAAATATTCACTTCAGATTTCTCCTGGAGAGGAATCTGAGTGCTGGAGTCAGGAAATGTGTGTTCTATCCCCAAATAATCATCAACAAAAAATTATAAATGGTCTCATGAATTCCACTGTGCCTTAACTCCAACCCTTGCCTAGCTTAAATGTCAGTTGTGAGGTTCCTATTTTATCAGTGCTGCATAGCTCTCAGTGAACAAACTATTTTACTGTAAAACATAATTTTCCTCTCACAAAAATCAGTTATAGTGAAATTTAATGTTAAACGTGGGACACGATAAGGTGAGGGTTTGAATTTTCTTTACTCATAGTGCTACTTCAAATAGTTGTCTAGACCTTCCCCAATGTGTTTTAATCTGCCTTCACTGTTACTACTTGGCAGTATTTGTACTGAAGCTCATTATAGAATTATAGAATCCTTGAAGTTGGAAGAGTCCTCTGGAGATTTTTCTAGTCCAAGCTCCCCAGATAAGATTCCTTTGAGTCTTATTTTCCTGAGGTTGAACAGTTCCAGCTCCCCGTTTCTCCTCATATGACTGATGCTCTTATCCCTTAGTCATCCTGGCAGCCTTGCTCCAGCGTCTCTTGTACCAAGAAGCAGGTAACTGCACCTTACACTCCAAAAGTGCGCAACCAGGGCTGAGTAGGTAATTGCAGAGAGCAAGAAGGTCTTCCCTCAGCCTCCTTTTCTCCAGACATAAGAACCCCAGGTCCCCCAGATATTCCTCACAACACTTCTGCTCTAGACCCCTAGCAAGCTGTTGTCACCTTTCTTTGGACAGCCTCCAGCACCAAAACATCCTTATTGTGAGGGGCCCAAAACTGAATTCAATATTCACTGAATACAGGCCAGGATGCCACTTGGGCTCACAGCCAGCTGGCAACTATCACCCCAGCTCTTTTTCTACTGGGCAGCTTCCTGGCTATTTTGCCCCAAGTCTGGAGGCTGCTGTGACCCAAGTGCAGAAGGCAATACTTAGCCTTGTTGGAACATGGCTGCTCCATATCATGCCAAATATTGACCTTTTAAATTCTGGCTTTTTAGCTATTTACTTGTTTAGCCCAGCTGAACAACTGCTTTCTGAGAAACAGAACACTAAGGAAACCAAAATACAGCAGTGCCAAATGTTGTTGCTTCAGGCCTCTGTGCAATTCTGTTAGTCATCAAGTCTGTCAGGAAGAAGAGGGTGTGGAAAGATTCCTCATGACTGAATCTGGATTGTCTAACTAATTTGGAAAAATGGTAAGCTGAGATTGGAGAAGTTTTAACCACTCTCCCTTGCCTTGGTTTCTGGAGGGCAAAGAATAGCTGCTGTCTACTGGAGACCTGCAGGGATGGAGCAGAAATTCTTGAAATAAGAACCAGTGATCAGCAAGACTCTACAAGAGGAGAAGTTGAAATGAGTTATGCTATTACTGTCACAAGCCAATGATCAGTGCTTTTCCCAGACAAGAGGTCTTTGCTTCATTTGAAACAGCAGCTTAGCAAAATCAACATGTCCACAAAAAATACCAAGTAAGATCCAACACAAAACTAAATTTTCAGATTAAAGCCACAGTGAGTAAAGAAATGTTGGACTCTGATCTAATCAAAAGGATGGTCAGTACCTTCACATCATTGGGTTAATTTTTATAGGGTACTGGGTAACATTTCCCTGCATTAATTTGAACTGAAGAGAAGTATTTTCCTCTGCCCAGTCCTCCTGAGCTGCTTTTTTCTGGTAACCTTCCAGAAGGACTGAACGGAAAGTTGCTGTGGTCACTCTTGTCACACACACAAAAAAAAAAAAAAAAAGCTGATTGAACTTTTTACCTTTTGGTTATGCTTTTGATCTGTAGCGCACACGATCTCATTAAGACCATATTATTTAGCTTAAACTTCAGATACTTGACCATTTCTCACAGTAGCCCCAGGCTGGGTGCAGAGTAATATTGTTCATGCTGGCTTCCTGGCATGGCGACATGTCATAAAGTATCTGCTGGGATATGACAGGAGAGGTAGGCTGGGGGGGTGGAAGCCGGAATCAAGAGGCTCAGACACTTAAGAGAGCTTGCAAGGAGAGGTCAGTGCCCATCAGATGGTAGGATACCGAATCTCAATTACTTAGGAATGCTCAGCATGGGCTGCCTGATGCAGACTGCAATAAATCTTCTGGCAGGCATTAGGAACACCTGGTTTCAGATGAGAATGCCTTTCTTAGGTCCATCTAAATCAATCCTCTTTCTTCCCCTTGCCTGCACTGATCTTTATCTATTGGGGGGAGGAACAGGAAAAAAACCCAGGCAGGTGAGCTTATTATGGGTCTTGTCAGCCTCGCTAACGCAAAACAGGTAACAGGCAGAAGAGACAAAGAGCAGAGGTTTTAACCCGTGCGATAGCTCCTGACATCTGCCCTGTGAGTTGAGAAGAGCTTCTTTAATAAATGCCTTCAAATTGGCACATGTCATAACACTGGATTTTGTCCAGCCCACACTCAAATGAGCTTGATGGTCATGAGTTCATCCATTAAAAGCTTTTAACATTGATGACCTCCTGGATATCTTGTCTCCATTGTTCTACCCGGAGAAGAAGCACGGAGGTAAACACAATTCAGCCACTGTCAACTCTGCTGATCTAAATCAAAATAGAGGTGATTTCAGGAAGCTGAATCTGGCCCCTCTCATCATGGTCCTACCCTGCTCTTAAAGGACAAAATGACAGCTTCCCAATTAAAAATTTTCAATAAAGCCATGAGCACCACAACTGACTGTTTACACATCCATATCTTTTAGCTTTGCTACCTAAGAAGGTGTAAGCTCTGATATAAGTATTTTTGCTGGACTGGAGTATCAGCAGGATCTTTCTCCCCCAGCCTGCCCTCATGAAAGATGTTTAATCTCTCAGAGATCTCTACTGTTCCATGAAATGCTGCTGATATTGGTCAGCAGACTCAAAATTTACCAAGGAAAGAGAGATGTACACATGTGTACACAAAGAGATAAAATGTAGTGCCATGATCTTATTTCTTGGCAAGCAGACTGAACATCAGCCAGCAGCACCCAAGGTTGTGGTTCAGTGTATTGCTCATTTCTTCGAAGTTTTCTTTTCATCTTCATTTTTCTTAAAATAATTTTCTTTTCTTTCTCTCAAGGTGGGCTCTTCCCTTTTGAAGAACTCCCATGAGCTCCCTTGAGAGAATTTCCCATGTAGCCTGTAAACATATGACCTAGTTAGGCACAGTAATGCTAGGACAGTCACATACGGAAATAAAACCGTTAGTGGTTTCATGGTGGCCTGTGCTAGCATCACTGCCTGTCAGCAACCATTGCAAACAGATATACAATTATGACCCTGGCAAACACATCAGTGTATTACCTTGATCAGAAAGGCCAGTTTAAGGCCTTACACAAGGAAGGAAACAACAAATCTTACACTTGCACTCAGTGACAGTTTGGAGCTTGCTCTTTTCCCCATGGTATCCCTGGAGGTGTTCACGAAAAGACTGGAGAGGGCATTTAGTGCCATTGGATAGGGCTGGGTGATAGGTTGGACTGGATGAGCTTGGAGGTCTCTTCCAACCCGGCTTATTCTACTCTATTCTATTCTATTCTATTCTATTCTATTCTATTCTATTCTATTCTATTCTATTCTATTCTATTCTGAGTACCAGCTGAATTCCGAAGATGCCCAGACAGAGGCCTGACTTCATGTGTCAGCTGAGAGATGTATTACCCACATCATTTGTTGTTTACAAAAGCCACTGGAAAGCCTTCAATGAAGACCAATTAAGGCAACAGTAGTTCCTTAGCCTGGAGAAAAGGAAGCTCAGGGAAGACCTTCTGACTATCTACAACTCCTTGACAGCAAGTTGGAGCAAAAAGAGGGTTGGTCTCTTCTCTCTAGTAACAAGTGATAGGACAAGAGGAAATAACCTCAAGTTGTGCCGGAGGAGGTTTAATTGGACATTATGACAAATTTCTTCATCAAAAGTGTTGTCAAGTGTTGAAACAGGCTGCTCAGGAATGTGGTGGAGTCCCCATTCCTGCAGGGATTTAAAAGATGTATCGACGTGTTGCTGAGGAACATAGTCTAGTGGTGACCTGGCAGTGTGGGGTTAATGACTGTACTTGATGATCTTAAAGGTCTTTTCTAATGATTCTATGATTCTGTGTAAGATCATTTCAGTAATAGCTCTCAAGAGGCTACCTAACCAATAATCGTCTCCTCTGATACACACAGCAGCACCACAACTCTGCACTCAAAGCTACAGGAGCCACAGAAAAACTTCACAGTAAATTAAGTACAATTAGCAGAGCAAATATCACCACTGCTAGCCTCATCGTCTGGTAATTACTCTGACAGCACTTATTATTTGGGCCATTTCTCAAATCGGTGGTCTTTGTAAATAAATATCATCACAATAAAGTCCTCTTCAAACAGAGTACCCCAGGGTACAGTGGAGACTTAAGGAAGAGGAGTATAGATCATCTAAGCCAAGCAAACTCCTCTGCTTGGATGCATTCCTGTGCAATTTGCTCTAGATTCTATGATCCTGCTCTGGCAAAGGGGGTTGGACTCAATAATCTATGGAGGTCCCTTCCAATCCTTAACATCCTGTGATCCTGTGTCAGATGTGCAGCAGAAAACTTCATACATGTTTGGGTCTCCGCAGGTCTGTGAAGCTCAGTGTCATTATGGCTGACATAACTGAAGCACACAACCTTCATACACAGCTCAAGATGGATTTTCTCACTGCTCAGAAACCTCTCTCCACTACCCATTGCTCACAAAAGCATTCCACACTTAGCCTCAGTCTTGTATTTAACATTTCTCACAAACAAGAGCCACCCTGACTGAGCTGAATGCTGGAGTTTAGTGTCTGAAGTGCATTAGTGGAACCCCAAGGCCATAACACATCTTTAAGACTATGACAACAGTTGTCTTGGGATCAGCATTGTCAGCACTTCAGGTTGCCTCTGTACTCAATGGGGTCTGCCCACCTTTGCAGCCTTTAGGAACTTGTTAGCTCTACTGCTGTTTTGGTGCCCAAATTTAGACAGAGGTGACTGACTTCAGGTAGCAAGGGTCAAAAACTGTTAGCTAGTACAGAATAATTATTTGGAAAGGTTCATCACCTCTCCTGCTATACTGACTTGTCTCTACCAAGTGACAAAGTGTGGCAATTTGGTCCATTTTCTGCAACACTCTAAGAAAGAACTGAGGACTCACCTGTTGACATCATCAAAATACCTACGTGAAAAGTGACTGCAAATGACAAGATCTCACCCCAGAAATAAAGTGTAGCAATAAAAAGGCTAACATTTGTGTCAATCCTTTCTATGTAGTAGAGGCCAGACATGGACAAGAGCCTGGAGATCCTGTAAATAAGATCTTGTAAGGGGTAGATGGCCAAATAAAAACTGCAAGAAAAAAGAGCAAAGGAGAATGTTCATAATTGAAGTAGGTGCTCATTACTCCTTGGTTCACAATTAACTACCACTGAAGGTTTCTACATAATTACCAGAGGCGTTAAGAATTTTGGACAAGTTAGCACATCTCGAGAGAAGAGGTGCCACTAGGTGGCACAAAAGTTGCCTAATTTCAGCGAATCCTCTGGTTTTGTGATTGGGAAATGACACTCTGAAAGTCGAATGACATTGTAATGCAACCTACAAAGTAAATACATGGACGTTTAGGAGGTTGAGATTCTTTGAGTCCTTCCTGCACACCCTAAGACCAGCATGGTTCTGTTATTATCATCCCCTCCCTCCAAAAGACAGGGTTTGCTTTTTACAAAATAATTGATTCGGTATCATGGCAGGAAAAGCAAATCTGCAAAATAGAAAGAGAAGGAAAGAGTAAAACCAGCACACTGATTTTGTATTACCAACCAAAAAAGCATAACCAGGATCAGCTGAAAGATTAATTGCACTAAAATATAGAAGCAAGTATGATGTGCCAAATATTGTACACCATGGCGTAATCAAGTCTAAAGAAAGCCCCACTGGCAAGACATCCTGACTTCAAAGATGTAGGATTACTTTTGAAAGAGGTAATAATGACATCAGGAAAAAAGATAGGAAGAAGAAAAATATATGTCTAGTGGAAGAGATTGTAGCAGTGAGGATTTATAACCTGAGAGCAATCAGCTAATGTAGAAGTCATCCTTGTATCTCAGAGGCACTTAAATATCACCCTCATTAATTAATCAAACAGAAACAACTGAAGACCAAACCCTTTGGCCCCAGAGAACATGGAAGGAACATCCCGTGAAGGAGAATCCATCTGACCCTCTGGATATACAGAATGTTGCACAATTTGCTGCTGGGGTACCAAATGTCTGAGCAATGCCTCATACAGTGCATGAGCATCCAGAGTCTGGTCAAGGAGAGTCGACTTACAATCTGACATCAGTTTTAATGAGAAGATTTTGATGGGCATTATGTCAGCTTCTTTCAATGTTGAGGTTTTGATTGACTGCTGAGGAGTGTCCTTTAGATGATAACAAGGATGTTGTCAGTGCTGCAAAGATAGCCTATACCAGGATGGAATGTCAAAGCAAGCAGTGTGTGTATCACACATGGTCTTTCTGTATCAGAATTAATTTCAGCTTGAATTAATTTCACTGTAGGTAGTATTTAAAAACCAATTATGGATGACACACCTTAAAAGTGAGTTGTTCCTGCTGAGATAAACCATGGGCCTGATCCTGAAAGTGTAGTTGCTGAGATCAGCAATGTGGTGTGCAGAGCCCAGCATGATCCAATTGCAATCACTAGTGTTGATAACGGTAGCTTGGGATCTGATAGTCTGAAATGAAGGCTTTCCAGAAGCACTTCAGTGCACCGTTGTTGTTTCTTTAAATTTGACAGTGAATTTTATCTTAATTTAAAGGGGGAACTGTATTAGAAAACTGCTATGTGTTCAGAACCCCGTGGCTTATGCTTTCCAGCTGAGAAAGGAAGGTGGGTGAAATTAATAATGAATATGATCAGAGCTGCCTTTTGGTTTGGAAGAATTTTTAAAGTTAAAAGAGAAGGAGGAGAAAGGAGGAGAAGGAAAGAGAAGAAGGAGAATGAGAAAAGGAGAATGAGAAGAAAGGAGAAGGAGAAGGAGAAGAAGGAGAAGGAGAAGGAGAAGGAGAAGGAGAAGGAGGAGAAGGAGAAGGAGCAGGAGGAGAAGGAGAAGGAGAAGGAGAAGGAGAAGGAGAAGGAGAAGGAGAAG
>VWZI01014954.1:101764-176991 GCA_013396835.1 Psilopogon haemacephalus | reverse complement strand
AGGAAGAGAAGGAGAAGGAGAAGTTGTTGGGTTTTTTTTTTTTTTTACTTCCAGCCTTGCTAATGCAAATACAATAAAGCAAGATGTACCTTTAAGAAGTCATTATTGACAGTTTTCTTCTTGTCCACTTCAAGCTTTCTCACAACCAGTGATACCTTCTCGCACCTCTACTTTAGAAGCCAGAACAAAGTGATACAAAAATCCTCAGACACAGAATTTTTGTTAATATAAAAAAGAAGAAGAAGAAACTATCTGTCAGCAAAAGCTTTTTCAGAGCAATCAGAGCTTTGTACGGAAAATCCAGAGTCCTGGAAATTTCATAACATGTTGGAGAAGAGGTATGCATTTTATGGTAAGACCTAGATTGATAAGTTTTATGAATTCTACAGCAGCACCTCTAAGTATAAAATGGCTACACTCCCCAAGTCACATCTTTAAATGAAACTTTGACTAAAGCATGCAGTTAACTGGGACTGAATATTTGTCCTGGGATATAAAAACCAAGATGGATTCTCTCTCTTTGCTCTTTTCCACGAGATCCAGAGTTATCATATGCTCAGGCTGAAAATCCCATTTTTCTGCTGGGAAAAAAAAGTATCCCTGGTTCCCACAAGATTTTACTGGATATTAGCATTCCACTTTTAAGTGGCTTATACAGGGTTAATAAATAATTAACGAATATTATAAGCACATTTCAGATATGATCAGTGTATGCAATAGATGCATATCAGTATGTGGAATTGTAGCTGCTTATATGCTACTGGTCCCTTATTATAGTCCATGTATTAGAACAGCTGCAAATAATTTAGTAACCCTTTCTCTGCTTCTTAGAACTGGAATAAAAAACACAAAGTGTGACCAAAAAAGGAAGAAATCTTCCTGTCAAAATAAAATTCTTTCACTTCCTCAGCAGCACAAGCCAGTTCAGTCTGCCTTTGGGTTGATCCCAACTAATCATTCAGCTTTATCACTGTTATTTTAACTCTAGAATCTATTATATCAGACACTAATCTGTGAGATTTAAAAGCCTTTAATGTGGAAGAGGAGCAAGCCCCTGAAACAACAGGAGAGATTAGCATTTGATTACACATCTTAAAGAATTAGACTTGCACTTTGTAAACGCAGACATAAGTAAGAAAAACTTGTGGTACAATACATCATGTCCTTTTCCCACCGTACCAGCCACTGGGAAACTGCAACACACAGGAATTCTTCTTGAGTTGCTGAGCATCACAAAGCATCAAGCACATGTTTTTCTGCCCAGATTGTGAAGGGTTTTTTAATGGAGATATATTTTGAGCAAAGACTCCAAGCAGGGAGTAGCAAGTAAAAGGGGACGTACCGGCTAAAATTATCAACTTTGTCTTATGCAAGCTGGAAGAGAATAAACTCCATCTACTTATGGCTGCTGGCATCACTGCAGCTCTATCCAAGGACTCTAAGAGACCAACTGATAGATGTGGTTACTGGAGTAGAAAACGTTTCTGCCCTTTACTACATGTTCTGTCCCTCCGCCAAAAGTTTCTGCCCTGTACCTGTGACTGCAGAACAAAATGTCTGAGTCTCTGCATCATCACCTTCCTTCAGTGGTCCACAATCAGCCCTGAGGTGCAGGTACATGTCACTCTCTTGGGTATGCATCAAGGTGACTACCGAGAGCATGAAGGGGAAGAAAGAAGCACAAATATTTTTGGATGACAACATTTGCTGAGGGAACTGAGGTTGTTTAGTCTGGAGAAAAGGAGGCTCAGGGGAGATTTTCTCCCTCTCCACAACTACCTGAAAGGAGGTTGGGGTGAGGTACCTGTCTTTTTGAATCATCCTTTTTGGAAAAGACCTTAAAGATCATTGAGTCCAACCACTATCTAATTCCACCAAATCTGGTGCTAAACAATGACCCCATCTCTGTGTCTTTCAAACACCTGCAGAGATGAGGATTCAACCACCTTCCTGGGCAGCCTGTTCCACTGTTTGACAACCTTTTCAGTGAAGAAGTTTCTTCTAATATCCAGTCTAAAACTTTCCTCTCATCCTATCACTTGTTACTAGAGAGAAGAGACCAACACCCACAAGTCTAGCTTAGAGGACAACCCATTTCAGCTTAAAGCAGGATCCAAATTCAGGTTTAAATTGATCTGAGCTGTCTACTTACTTCAATGTGCCGAATTATCACCCACCACATTTGTCCCACTGTATGTTAGGGGCTCACTAAGGTTTTATTTTGACCAATGAAGCCCATATTGTTTCCACTAGCACTTTCTCCAGCTTGTGGTGTCAGAAACCTCAAGCCCCAGCATTTCTGTGTGGATTTGATAGCTTCCATCACACTCTGTCTTTGGCAGAAGTACCAAGGGGAAAACTCTGCCCTAGAAGCCAGCAACAAAAATTATATTAGCACATTAAAATCAGAACTTGAGTTGCACACTACATCTTTCAGATTATTATCTCTGTTTCTTCTTCATTCCCCAGATTTATTGCACTTCCAAAGGATGCTGTGTTAATTAACTAATCAATGCATAGCATTTCCTTTCTAGCATCGAAAGCCTTTTTATTTTCTTTAATCACTCCCCATGTCAAGGAGCTAAAAAAGAATATGTTGAGGGGTCTGTCCTTGATTAAAACATAAAATGTGACAATAAATATTTTTTATTGGTTATAATCCCTTTATTAGGAGGATAACAGACTGCTGGTTAACTGGTCATGAAATCTTAATTTAAAAGGAAAATACATGAGAGCGAGTTATTTCTGTTATGTCTTCCTGGGTTTTATGTCTCCTCGTTTTCCTATAAGAATTTGAGATTTTCTAGTTTGTTTCTTATGAACTATTTGATGTGATATGACCCAAGTCAGCACAGAGAAGCAGCACAGTTTGAACTGATGTTAGCATTTCTTTTACTTGCTTTTTGATGCTGTTCCACTATACTCTTTCTAATATATCATAAAGTCATAGAATCTTTTGGGTTGGAAGAGACCTTAAACATCATCTAGGTCCAAGCCCCCTCCCAGGACACTGGGACACTTCCTCCTAGATCAGGTTGTGCAAAGCCCCGTCCAACCTAGCTTTGAATGCTTCCAGGGTAGGAACCTCCACCACTTTTCTGCATAATCTGTTCCACTGTCTCATTACCACCATGTCAAAGAATTTCTTCCTAACACTTAATATAAATTGAACTTCTTCCAATTTGAAGGCTTTATCCCTCACCCTATATATTTTTTATATTAAAAAAAATACATAAACATATATACATTTATATGTTAATATAGTTATTAACCAGAATGGAAAAGGAATATAGATTTTATTTTTATATATATATATATATATGTCTACATATTTAGATATGTATGTATACACATATATATTTATTAAGCAGAATGAAAAAGGTATGTCGATTTTATTTATATATGTATGTATACATATTTATATATGTATGTGTACAGGTATATATTTATTAATCAGAATGAAAAAGTAATATAGATTTTACTTATACATATCTGTGTGTACATGTATGTATTTGTTAAGCAGAATGAAAAGGAGAAGTAACTTTCAGCACTGATTTCAGAAAATATCTTGAAAATATCTGCTAAAAAGTACATAAAGTATCAGATATCTGACATAAAGTGTCTGGAACATGCCAAGAGACTTTACTGATTTGGGGGTGGCTCATTTTAACAATATAACCAATTTGTTGTAATGATTGTGCAAAAATCCAGCTAAAATTTCACAGCCTTAGTGCTCTGAGAAGTTCATTGTATTTTAACAGCTTAGGAAACAAAGAAAATGCTCAGTTTGTTTTTTCAGGTATATTATTCTTACAGGCTCTTTATTTCTCACCCCATTAATGCCACATAGTTGAGGATCTTCTAAGCCTACTTTTCATTTAATAAAAAAAATCTTATTACTGTAAAATTCCATTACTCTTCTGCCTCCCTATGTAGTACAATGTTAAGTACACTACGATACTGAGTCCCAGATGGAATACAATGCTGTAATTCAATCGAGGGATCCTGATAATGTCCCACACTGAAGAATATAGCTTAAGGGTTTGGGTATTGGTAGCAAACCTCTCAGCCTGGAGACTGAGTTACAACCTGAGTATTCAGTCTGGACTTATGTGCAGTTGTTTGTAACAGACAAGACCCTGGTTATTAGTAAAACATTTGTAAAATAATGATTACAATTTAAAAAAAAGAGACAGAAGAAAGAATGTTGTAAATTAAAACTTGTCCTGAAGAATTATACTGTTAAAGGAAAGTTGGGGGTCACAGTGTATATGGAATAGAAAGAAAAGGCTTGGAAAGTGTGCTCAAAACTGCATGGAGGATCCACTGAATAAGGGTTCAATCCTGCTTTCCCCACTTCTATTAGAAAGGATCACTGGTTAACTTCTTAGAGAAGATAAACTAAATGCTGCAAGTAGGTATGGATCTCATTCTGGTTGTGGAGATACTTATTACAATTTCCTCACTTTAGATGCCTAACATTGCATGTTTGTTCCTGAACCACAGAATGCTGGGAGTTGGAAGGGATCTCTGGGGATCATTCAGTCCACAGAATCATAGAATCAATCAGGTTGGAAAAGACCTTCAAGATTATCAGGTCCAAACTCCTGCTAAAGCAGAGTCACCTACAGCAGGCTGCCTAGGATCATATCCAAGTGGGTTTGGAATCTCTCCAGAGATGGAGACTCCACAACTTGTCTGAGCACCAGGTCCAGTGCTGCCACTCTCAAAGTAAAGAAGTTTTTCCTTCCTAAGTGGTACTTTATCTGTTCCTGTTTGTGCCTATTGTCCCTTGTCCTGTTGTTGGGCACCATGCTCTTGACCCTCTGAATATCTGAAAACATTAAGAAACATTGATAAGATCGCACTAATCAGAGGTTTTAGGCAATTTAGTTTCTTGAGGCACTTCATGGAAATTTGAAAGAAACAGTGGTACCAGCTCAAGGATGGCAGAGGGGATGTGCATCTGTTGCTAAATGAGGAGTTAGTCAAAGAAGTGACTTGTTTTCAGCATGGTTATCATCGTGCTGCAGCTCCAGACGCTGCTGCTGCTCTGCTTTTAGTGGTATATTCAAAGACCAGCAGGGCAAAGCAAGGGAAAAGTGAGGACAGCTCTCGATCTTAGTGATTACAGCACTGTGACCAAAAATTATTTTAAACAGGAGAAAGTTAAATCTGGGATTAAAAAAAAAAAGAGAGAGAGAGAGTAGTACTTTAGGACAGCATTTTAGCAGAGTTAGCTGAAGCCTTCTTGGTCCCTCAGATGGTATCTGGGTGAGCACATGAGCCATGTTCATCCAGTCAGCACCGATCTGTAACCAAACCAATGCTACTCTTTCAGTGCAGAATGCACATTTGCTAGATGGATACACCAGATTTTTATGGACACCAAGAAAAAACAAATGTAATTGGTACAATAAATGGCCTTCAGTGTCACAGCAGGGGTGAATGAGACTGGAAAGGAGGCTTGTTACACACACCCCCTTGAGCCAAGGTGTGCTGGATGTGCTGGAGTGCTAGGACATTGGTGTGTCATGAAGTTGTAGATTACCAGGTACCTCTCTCATGTCCCCATTGTTGTTAAGCAGTCTGTACCTCCTGAGAATTGCCAAGAAAACAGTTGTAGGAGCAGATTAGTTTTAAAAATCTACCTAATGTAGCGTGAAATTTAGAGTGTATGCTCCAGCGATCAGAGCTGCAGTGCTGACCCATTATACTCTGCAGTCACATTCTTCCTTTTTCACCCTTTGAAGCCACAACAGAAGAGGGAACAAATAACACAGAGACACTTAACCATTTTCTCTTGTGTTTCTTTCAAAGTACTGCTGCAGCTTGTGTTGCCTGTGAGGGTTTGCTTAGAGCCTTGCTTAACTTTGCTTAAAAGACTTAAAATCCATTTAAATAATACCTGATGGCTGTTGTGCTTTGTGAAGCAGCAGCCTTGAGTTTTCAGGCTCAGAGGAAGGAAGCATCTTCTTAATTCTTCATGCACTGGGGCTCTGCAAAATTGTCATCCAGTGTGAATTAAGAGTGATTTGATTTAAGCCTTATCCTTTAGCATACAGTGATATGGACTTCACTGTAAGTCAAGCAAGCAGAAGACATTGAGGTAGCTACAGCTACTATCACCAAGCCAGAGAGCTGCAGCCATGTTGAAAAAGGTGTATGCAAGATGTTCCACCCTGCTTGAGAACTGATGAGGTATTATTAAATGTGAAATGTTTTTTCACATATTCATTCCCTTCTCTGAATTGATGAGAAACAAAGGAGGAAGTTCTTTCCAGTGAGGGTGGTGAGACACTGGCACAGGTTGCCCAGGGAGGTTGTGGATGTTACCTCCCTGGAGATGTTCAAAGCCAGGTTGGATGAGGCCTTGAGTAACCTGTTCTAGTGGGAAGTGTCCCTGCCTATGGCAGGGAGTTGGAACTAGATGATCTTTGAAGTCCCTTCCAACCTAAACCATTCTATGAAATAACAATACTCAGCAGCCAAAAAAAAAAAGTTCAATGAGACAATTTAAATAGATGAGCTCTTGTTTTAATCTCTGGTTAATATACCTGGTGATTCTAGCAGCTACCAGAGCTTCAGAGTTCTAAGCCTAGACTGAGTTGCCATTTCAAGGAGACCTGCAGCAAGTCACTAGGTAGACAGAAGCAGAGATCAATTCATGTCAATGTTCCAAAATAACTAAGCGGTTACATGCACAATCCTACTTGCAAAATCTGAAGCCACACCCTAATCTGATTCACTGATTGAGTTCCAATCTCAAAAATGTGCTCAGAAGTGACTGCACCCTGCATATGTATTTCTGTTAGAATCATAGAATGGTCTGGGTTGGGAGGCACCTCCAAAGATCATCTTGTCCAACCCCCCCCCACCATTAAGCAGGGGCATCCTCAACTAGATCAGGCTGCCCAGGTCCCTGTCCAGCCTCACCTTAAATATATCCAGGAATGAGGCCTCAACCACCTCCCTGGGCAAGCTGTTCCAGTGTTCCACCACCCTCATAGTAAAGAACCTGTTCCTAACATCCAATCTAAATCTGCTCTTCTCTAGTTTGAAGCCATTGCCCCTTGTCTTGTCACCACAGGCCTTCATAAACAGTCTCTCTCCATCCTTCTTGTAGGCCCTCTTCAGGTACTGGAAGGCTGCTATTAGGTTTCCCTGGAGACTCCTCTTCTCCAGGCTGAACACCATGGTGGTTGTAAGCCACTTAATGGTCCTGACAGCCCTTTCAGTATCTAATTCTCTTCCTTATAGATAGCCCCTTAAGTTATTAAAGGACAACCTTGTGTGTATGTCAGTTCAAAGAGAAGCCTGCCAGTCCTTCTAGTTCAGAAACCAGAAGGAAAAAAAAAAGACAACTTGAAAGAGGCTTTAAATCTCATGATTTTTAAGGCAATTGGATGATTTTCTGGAGCCTGGTTCATGATTCTTCAGTGCTTGGGTGTGTGCTTTCTTATTAAACACTGTCAGTAAAATGACACAATATAAGCTGGTTGCATCCCTGCTGGGAAACAGCAATTTTCCCTTGTGCAACAAGCTCAGTGCTCTGTGGGGCTTGGTATATCAGCCAGAAGATTTCTGCATTACAGCATCAGGTTATCATAACCTATCTCCTCCTCCTTCCTAGCCCCAGAACTCATCTATATGCTAATTTAACATGCCTGATGCCGCCCCACAATATATTTGCTCTAATGTTTTCAAGGGAGGAAAGAAAGTGGAAAGGAGCTGATGTTCCTGTTTGAATAGTGCAGTGCCTTCTGACCAAAATCCCAGACTTTGGGATTATAAAGTGTGTGCAATCACACTTTCTCTGCAGCTGGTTCAGCATTTGATCATGCCTGCAGTTAGGTCTGCAGCCTACACTCCTGTGAGCTGTGTGAATTAAGCAAATGTAAAATACATTTTTCTCTCTTAGATTTTGTGGAAATGACTAAACAGGCTCAAATCTTCGTTTAAAGACAAGACAGCACATCACTCTTCCTGTTAGGCACTAACAGCTACCATATCCATATCTGACAGAGCTCCCCACTGAGTTACGAGACACCTGAACTAGCTGGGATTTGGCTGCTGAGCCTTACTGGTTCAGTCACACAGCCTGGGGAGCTTTCGGTTTCTCCACAAACATGTGCATTGATAGTCCCTTTGCCCCTTTCCCCCTTCCTCCCTCACACTCACTGTAACACTATTAAGATATCAAATGCAGCAATTACAACAAGAAAACCCTAATTAGGCAGAATCAGCTTCTGTAATAAAGGAATAGAAGCCATCTGAAGAAAGAGCTAAGAGGGAAGACAACAGAGGCTTTCAAATCACAGACTTCTTGTTCTTAAAGGACTCCTCAAAGCTGAGAGTCCTCCATGAATTTCACTTCACCAGCTTTCCCCACACTTTTCTAGGACAAAAGAAGTGATACCAACGCAGAGTCCTGTGGCCATAATCAAATAATAATTGGCCTCGGAGATCACTTATGACAATCAGGGAAGTAATAAGGTTTCTGAATAATTATGAATAATTAGGCACATTTATGAATAATTACACTGTTAATAACTATCTAACACATCCAGCTTTAAAACTGTAATTCAGTCATTACTGATTGGTTAGCCATCATCCTCACTGCTCTTTCCCCACTCATTAACATCCTGATTCAGACAGGAGCTGTGCAAGGCTACACTTGTTCTTTCACCATGCCAGTAACGAGGAGTTTTACCGCTCTAACCTCTGAATCCCAAGAAAGGGGAAAACCTCTTTTGCATAGAACAGGTTTCACTGAGCATAAAGCAGGGATATACGTAGGGAAAGAAAATGTCCTGCCACTGTCTAAATGTGATATTAAGACAGTGTAAAGACACTATGACAAGTGCAAAAAAACCAGAATTACAGTGCCATGTCTGGAGCTTCTGACTATTTGACTATTTAACTTTGTGTGCTTGGACTGTGACGTTTTGGAGGTGTGAATCACCTCACTGACTTAGCAGACCTGACTTAAGATGTCCCCAGCAATGCAGGTAGAAATGTTATTTATTTTTATTATGAAATAAACATTATTGCATATTATTATTGGCCACACCGTGAGTACTGAGTTCAGTTTTGAGGCCCTCACCACAAGAAAGAAATTGAGGTGCTGGTGTGAGTCCAGAGAAGGGCAGTGAAGCTGGTGAAGAGTCTAGAGAAGAGGTCTTACGAGGAGCAGCTGAGGGGTGTAGGGTTGTTTAGCCTGGAGAAAAGGAGGTTCAGGGGAGACCTTGCTCTCTACAACTTCCTGAAAGGAGGCTGGAGCAAGGTGGATGTCAGTCTCATCTCACTGGTTAAAAAAGGACAGCATGAGAGGAAATGGCCTCATATTGCACCATAGCAGGTTTAGATTGGATAGTAGAAGAAAATTCTTCACTGAAAGGGTTATCAAACAATGGGATGGGTTCCCCAGGGAGGTGGTTGAATCCGTATCCCTGGAGGTGTTTAAAACATGCAGAGATGTGGTGCTTAGGGACATGGTTTTGAAGCAGACTTGGTAGATAGATAATGGTTGGGCTCAATTATTCTATGATCCTTAGAGAAAGAGGTGCCTGGGACATGTAATTCCTGCCCTGGAAGGGGAAGGGCCAGAGAGCTAGGTAGAGTCACTGCTGCCACCCCAGCCAGCACCTCGAGCACAGAGGAAGCCTTGTCTGCTGCTGTGACAGAGGTTATTTGTCACCAGTGATTGAATTTTGAATGTGGCAAATATTAATGCTTAAGTAAATGCTCAAAGCCCACACTGGGAAAAAGAAGAAGCTGAAGAATGATTGCTCATTCTCCTCTGGTGGTGTTTGATTCCGTTTAAAAAGGATTGTTTTTTACTCTGCCTTGATTTTTGAGATCGTAGAATCATAGAATGGTTTAGGCTGGAAGGGACCTCAAAGATGTCATTGAAAGCAAGGGCCAATTAGCTGAATATTGTCAGATCACAGTCGTTTGGATCCTGAGTTTTTGAAACAGAGATCCCAAAGTGTGCATTCAAAGTGGATACTGCTTGCAAACATCAGTGGTGGTGAATGCTGGTGACCTGGAGTAAGGAGAGACAGAGCAGCAAGAGGATGTGTGGTGGGAACAAAGTCCTCAGACTATTGAGGTGGGATGTAGTTTTGAGACCACAGTGGGTTTGAGTGAGAACTGTTAAGCATCATCAATGTTATCAAACCAGTAAAATACACACTTAGGCTTACTCTGCTTCTCCTCCCCCAACCCTGTCCCTCCTGCAACACAAAGGGGACCTTCTTTTGTTATATTTGGATAATCATTCTGCTGCCTTCCCTCCTGCTACCCACTAAACATCCGTGATTGATGAAGGGAACACATTGAGAATTTGAGATGAAAAAGTGAAGAGAGAGCAAGGCTGGGCAAATGAGCCAGTGGGTTGAAGCACTTGGGACATTAGAGAGTGTCAAAGATGGCAAATGACTTCATTGAAGTAATGATGATAAACATTTTATCCCTGTGCATATATGTGCATTATACCTAACGATCTCGAGCATAAGGAAGTGAAGAAAGGCACTAAATAAATCATACGAACGGGCCCTAAATGGGAATCCCTAAGGAATGGGATCTGAATTGTAAATGCATGCCTGAATTTCACACATCAAATTACAATAAGGAGATTGATATTTTAAACAGCTCTGTACTTAAAGGGTACTGTATCTAGTCCTGAGGATTTTTCTTTTGCTTGGATTGTTTTCTCAGTTACATCATGTGTGTATGTAGATATACCCACATATATATGTGTGTGTGTATGAATTCATTAAACAAAGCACTTTGCATATCAGTGGGTTACTCTGGGTTTCACTGGCACCTCAGAGAATGACTGGAAAGCATTTTTTGCCTGACTGGGATTTCTGAAAGGCATAAATGCTCAGGGACAAACTCTATTTTTTTATAAGTACCTGTAGCAGGAGAACTTACTCCATTTACTGATTTTTAACCAATTTCCATGTGCTTCCTGGTGTATAAAGTGTAGCAAGAAGTCATGGAGCAGCTTCACATACGAGGGTTAGCTCTAGAGCTCACTAACATCCTTCTCTGAAGCCAGGTCATCTTCTCTTAGAGTAAAGCAAACTTTGAATACTGGGGTTGAACTACTTTAGGATTTTTTTTTTCCCAACAATATATTTCAAAGCCTCACTAAGTTCTAAGTAAATTTTCCCATCAGCACTGCTACTATTTTTATTTTTACTGGAAAAACATAAAGCCTTTTTGAAATAGAAAAAGACGGATCCATGTGCTGTATTTTCCATAAACAAGCAAAAAAGACTACATGTAATGCATTGTGTGGTCTCTGCTGGAATGCTCAATCCATCACTAGAGTTATTCAACTATTGATTAATTTTGAGAAAGGTGTTGACACAAACAAAGTCAGGTCCTTTCTCTTCCATTCCTGAACTGGCATGTCACATCTAGGCCTTTTTGCATGATTAATGTTGTTTTGAAAGCTTCTAGAATCAATAAACACACACTCAAGTGAATAAATCTGTATTTTAAAGTGTCCCATTATCTCAGTTTTCTAGTCGAGCTGCAAAATATGCTTCCTGTTGGTATTAATAAATGTGATCTGTGCATCTAGTGATAATGTAGATCTTCTGATCCGCCTTAGTCCTTGCCGTGAAACCAGATTCTCCTTGAGGATTCTGGAATGTGACATATATGGTAAGAGCTCCTTCCAGTTCTCCCCAGGAACTGTTTCTTATCAGATCATTTTGTGGCTGTTTTTTTTAATCACTTCTTTGTCTTGCCAGTCTGGAAATATTTTGCACAACATTGCACAGGATATAACTGGCACAACACATCTTCAGAGAATCATTTAGGCTGGGAAAGACCTTCAAGACCATCAAGCCCCAAAGTACCAAGTCCACTGCTAAAACACGTCCCTCAGCACTACATCTACAGTTTTTAAATCTCTCAAGGGATGATGCTTCAACCACTTCCCTGGGAAGTCTGTTACAGGGCTTGAGAACCCGTTTGGAGAAGAACTTTTTTTTCCTAACATCCCAACTAAACCTCCCCTGGCACAACTTGAGGTCATTTCCTCTTGTCCTATTGCTTGTTACTTGGGAGAACAGACAGATCTCTATCTCCCTACAACTTCCTTTTCAGGTAGTTATAGAGAGTGAGAAGGTCTCCTCTCAACCTCTTTTTATACAGAATAAACAATTCCATGTCCCCCAGTCTATCCTCACATCACTTGTTCTCTAGACCCTTCACCAGCTTCATTGTTTCAATGGACTACCTCCAGCACTTCAACTTCCTTCCTGTAGTGAGTGGCCCAAAACTGAACACAGTACTGAAACTGCAAACTCACCAATGCCTATTACAGGGTGACAATCACCTCCCAAGTCTTGCTGGTCACTCCATTCCATATACAAGCCAGGATGACGTTGGCCTTCTTGGCCACGTGAGCACAGGCTAGCTCATATCTAACTGCCTGCCAACCACTATCTCCAGGTCCTTTCCTGCTGGGTACCTTTCCAGACAATTGTGAGAGGCCAATATACTTTGTTCTCTAACAATTTGTGGCAGGGCCTGGCTGACAACCTCAACTTCCTTCCTGTAGTGAGTGGCCCAAAACTGAACACAGTACTGAAACTGCAAACTCACCAATGCCTATTACAGGGTGACAATCACCTCCCAAGTCTTGCTGGTCACTCCATTCCATATACAAGCCAGGATGACGTTGGCCTTCTTGGCCACGTGAGCACAGGCTAGCTCATATCTAACTGCCTGCCAACCACTATCTCCAGGTCCTTTCCTGCTGGGTACCTTTCCAGACAATTGTGAGAGGCCAATATACTTTGTTCTCTAACAATTTGTGGCAGGGCCTGGCTGACAACCTCTAATGACTCTCTCAGCCTCCCATTTTCTTCCAACATGGTATGGCTGGACTGAATAGACAGGGTGATGGTTTTGATGACCTTTAATATCTCTCCAGGAGAGCTGCTGCCCTGGCAGGGGGTTTTAACAATGGAAAGACACAATTTCTGCAGAGGTGGTATTGCCTCTTATTTTAAAACAACTGCAACAGCGCCACAAAGAAGCCTGTGACAGACATTACACTGGAAGGATTTCATGAACACCTCTCTTGACAACATGGAGATTGCCCTTGCCTCCAAAACGGTATAAAAGGACCGCAACTTCTGGGGTCCAGGTGTTGCATGTATCACAGAAGACTTTGCCAGATGTGCACCCACCACCAAAGAATCCAGGCTATGCCTCTGAGACATTGAAGGAACTAAGGGCAGTGATATCTTTCTTTCTCTCTTACTCTCTCTCTCTCTATATATTTTCATCTCCTTTTGCTTCCCATTTTTCCTCTGTTCTGGTCCAACAAAGCATCCTTAAAGCACAAGTGATAAAAAGCTTTCATTGTATCAAATAAACTGAACTCATCAGACATTTGGTGTTGGTTCACCTTAATTTACCCCAAGAGAATTGTTGAATCTTAACACAACCTCCCCCAGTCTAGGGTTGGCTCGGGATGCCAGGTCATGCCACCAGTCTGCCCCAAGACTGCAGCATTCATGGAGCTGTTGTGACCCAAGTACAGGACCTGGAACTTGGCCTTGTTGAACCTCCATACCATTGGCTTTGGCCCATTAATCAAGCTTGTCCTGGTGCCTCTGTAGAGCCTACCCTCAAGCAAATCAACAGCCTTGCCCAATTCAGTGTCATCTACAGACTTACTTCATGTCTATAGCCAGGAGATAGCTCTACACTCTCAATTTCCTCTGGCTTCCTTAAATATTCAGCATATTCAGCATACTGCAGGATCCCTTGGGAAATCAAAAGGATGATTCCTTCAAGCCAGCTAGCATCACATATATTCAGTGAACACAAAGGGGATGAGACAGAGGGTAATTCAGCATTTGAGGGATTTTATCAGCATATCAGAAGGATCATGGAAGTCCATGCTGGGAAACACTGCAGGATTTGTGTGGGCTCAATGTGTGTTCTCCGTCCCTTATGTGGTCACAGTACTGTTTCCTAATGCTGAATCAGAAACTGATTGCCAAACTGTATTAATCCTTCAACATGCTGCAGTTTGGAGGAGGGGAAAGAAATATTTTACTAGCAGAATTCTTCTTTCTCCTCAACTGATTAGATACTGTGTGCTCAAAACTTTGCAGAAGCCTGAAGTCCCAGTCCCAGAAAAATGGATCAGCTGTTGAGAATATGACATAACCCATAAAATCCATGGACAAACATTACCAGCATTATGTGACATCTGTGGTGTCCCTGCAGCCTCTCGTAGTGCTGTAGAAATTACTACATTATCTGCATGAGACTCTGTGTGTGTGTGTGTGTCTGTGGTCTAAGCCACAATTAACAAATAGTTATGCCACACAAAATGCAGGATTTGACTGTAGGAGCAGCAATCCATTCCAGGAGAAAGATGGGCAGAGGGCAGGAGGAAACCTGCTGAAAAGCACAGTTAAGCCCTTTGTGCTGTGGAAATGAATCTGGGTTTGGTGCTGGGGGCTGAGTTTGTGTTGACGCACAGAAGTAAAACAAGAGTATTCAGACAAGTGGAACATGATCTGATAAGCCTGGAAATGACTCTGCCAGGCTGAATGACATCCCCGTCTGTGGTCTTTCAACACATTTGATTTGAGCACAAGCTTCCCAGAGGAAGGCTTTTCCTGTGCTTTCTGTCTTGCCTCACTACTTCACAAAGTCCCCAACAGCAGAAGCAGTGCAGGTTGATGTGAGAGGAGAGCTATGAACTTTTCTTGCAGGGACAATCTTTCTTCTGGTTGTTTTTTTTTCCTTCCCCAGCACTGTAACCTGTCTGTCCTTTCAGTATGGTACAAACTGAGCCTTTTCCTAGCTCATAATGAAGTTGTGCCTTTCATTTATTAGATGTTTGAACTCTGAGTACATTCTCTTTATCTGTATATAAACACATAAAGCTAGAAATAGGTCTACTCAGGTTTTTTGATAGGAAGAAGATGAAACAATTTGTATAGACTTCCCAGAGTTCAATTTCATTAAGGTCGATATCCACTGAATGCAACTTTTGCCAAATGTATGTCTTTATTACATGAATAAACTGCAACAAGATCTGTGCCTGAAGATTCACAGATATGAATAATGTTCACACAACACCAAATTGCACTAAACTGAATAGAAAGATTTATATTTGAACTGTGGTCCCCAATTTGCACAATTTATGCCCTAGCAGTGGCATGACTACATTCATCAGAAAGGGGCTGCTCTTCTTGGGAGATAATTCTGCTAAAGCCTGTGATCATTTGGCTCTTGATCAGTGAAATGAAATCAATCTTATTTTCTGTGTCTGTCTCTTCATATATTTTTCCACCCTCATATGCTTTATTCTGAGAGAAGAATATATATTTCAAATCAGGCTATGAATCACCTGCTCATAAATCAGCCAAATACAAGCTTTCCACCTAGCACCATCCTTAACATTTCTCGTTGTTTCCCTGCCCACAATACAGATGGCTTTGAGAAAATCTGAAATGGTTTTACATGGAAATGTAAATACCTCCCACTCTTATTCTTTAAGCTTCTTATATAACAGATATGAGATATATAGATATAGATAGATATGAGATACAAGATAGATAGATATTTTTATAAATATATATATATATATATATATATATATATATATAAAATATCAGATGGTGTAGATGCTTACTTCTGAGCAATTGGCACATAATAGGTAGGTTGCAATCAGGAGTTGTTCATTTCCAGTATTATATTGATAGGTCCAAAGCTCTTACTGTGTCCCCATTATCACTGATCAAATGGTATTGCCACTGAAAAAGGGATCTTGACTCTCCTCTCAGGAGGGGATTTGATTGCTGAAGCTCAGGAGCACTTAGATCAGGATGCAAGTGTGAAAAAGTTGAATCTATTGAGCAAATTATTAGGATCGAGTCTCACTAATGTGACCACTTATCCCTTAAATAACTCTTATTGACTGCTGCCATTTCAGTTGCATTAATCAGTTAACAAATAACACTTTCATCTTAATAAGAAGCAAGGTGGATGTTGGTCTCTTCTCCCTAGTATCTAGTAGAATGAGAGGAAATGGCCTCAAGTTGCACCAGGAGATGTTTAGATTAGATACTAAAAGAAACTTCTTCAGAATAGGAGCCTCAGGGAGGTTGTTGAATCTGTCTCACTGTGGGGGTTTAAAGGATACAAATTTGTGGTGTTAAGGGATGTGGTTTGGCACCAGACTTGGTAGAGTTAGATAACGACTGGACTCGATGATCTTAAAGGTCTTTTCCAACCCAAATGACTCTAGGATTCTAAGAAAGAACAAAACAGACTCCAGAAGAAATAACACGCTGGAACAGAAATAATCATCTCTTTGTTAAAATAAACCAGGGTAGAGCTCTTCATGCTTCTTCTGAAAATACAGTTTTAAACAACAAAAATTAAAGGGAAGGAATCACTGGAAGCACCTTGATTTTTCTCATGCTTCCTCTGCAGCTGCAAGCACATTCATTTCCCCATAATCCCTCGCCGTGCAGAAGAAAGAGAGCCTTCAGGTGAAAGGTTACCTACATTTATAATGTCAGGCACCGAGCCCGGTGAGGTAAAAGGTAAATGGTAATTTTATCATTAGCGTGCCTGACCCTTGCCCCCACCATATCTCATGGGAGACGTTAAGAACGGCTCACCTGTCAAGATGCAAACACTTAAAGGTCAATGCGCACAGAAATCTTCAAGAGCTTACAACTGAATTGCTGACACCTTTTATTATCACCGCTTAAATAAATGATTCGAGTGTCAAGACGAGGGTAAGGTTGGTTTAATGTCGAGATTTACGCCAGGAATTCTTGGAGCATTATTTTCTAAACTTCAGCTACATAGATATGACTTTTCAATTCTAGAACAGTGAGGTGGATTTCAAGTGATTTACAGGAGTTCAAATACATCTTCCTCTTTTGCAAGGTTTTTCAGCACTGAAGGAGGAAGATTTGCTTTCATGGGAGAAGCAGATGCAGATTCCCGGGCCTGCTATCATCCTAGTGCACCATATTAGAAAACCCTTGCTCTCTGCATGTGAGAAGTGAATAGTCATGCCTTGAAAGGATGGGAGGATACCTTGCAACCTCATTACAGATGTTTTTTAAACACTTGCTACACCTCGCTGTTACCTCATTGTTACTGAGTCAAGAGCCTTTCCTCTTTTTCCAAGTTGTTTTCACATTGAGAAGCTCTGAGTTGTGAACACATCAGCATCGGGGCACTAAGGTTCACCCATCCTCACAATATCAGCAGTAAGGCTTGCTCAAGGCCTGCTCAGGGTGGGCACTGAGGTCTACTGAGGCCTAGTATGGGGGGAAGAGGTTTGACTGGTTGAGGCTCACTGAGTCCTGTCTTGAGGCTTAGCCCAGGGAGGCTAGGCCAGGCCAGCGTTGGTTCTGGATGTATATACATGTTTCTACCTTGGTACCTTTTCTATTTCGTTCACTTTTGTAAATAGTATTTCCATTTAACATCCAGTTGTGCACAAGTGTATTTACTCACTCCTTTGGGCTAAATTCTTTCCATCTGCAGTCCAGAGCTGCTTTCTAGCTCACACCGAGACAAAGTCAATGATTATTAAAGTAGGGATCTGCATGATAAGATGCCTAAAAAACCTCAGTGACTGTTGTCACCTTCTTCACAGGAGCACTTGACTGCATAGGCAGAGTAAAAGCACATTTCACATGACAGGAGTATAGGAGACTCCATGGGAGCAGACTTCTATTGGACCCCAGATTAAACTAAGAATATCTTTACACAAGCAAGTTTCTCAGGGGGACCTTAATCTCAGCTTGATGTACAAGCAGTTAGCTGGGTTGAAGATGCCATGAGTGAAGGGCTGTGGTTATTAGGTCAAGTGAGGTTCTCTTTCCCCTCTACTCTGCCCTAGTGAGGGTGCACTTGGAATATTGTGTCCAGTTCTGGGCCACTCTGTTCAAGAAGGACCTCAGGGAACTGCTTGAAGAGTCCAGTACAGAGCCACTAAGATGATTAAGGGAATGGAACATCTCTCTTATGAGGAGAGACTGAGGGAGCTGGGGCTCTGCTGCTTGGAGGAGACTGAGAGGTGACCTGATCAATGGTTGTAAATATGTAAAGGGTGAGTGCCAAGAGGCTGGAGCCAGGCTCTGCTGGTGATGCCCAGTGACAGAACAACGGGCAGTGGGTAGAAGCTGAGATACAGAAAGTTCCATGGAAACATAAGAAAGAGTTTTTTGACTGTGAGGGTTATAGAATACTGGAATAGGCTGCCCAGGGTGGGTTGTGGAGTCTCCCTGTCCATAGTTATTCAAGGCCTTCCTGGATGCATTCCTGTGTGATCTGGTACAGGAGATCCTGCTCTACCAGAGGAGTTGGACTAGATGACATTCCGGGGTCCCTTCCAGGCCCTAACCTTCTGTGACTCTGTGAAGTGATACAACTACAGTTGTCACTTCATAGAAGAAACCATGTAAAAATATACTTTTGGAGGCAACTACAGCTTCTATGAGCACAGGTGCTCTTACAAAATTTAATCACAAAATCCCAGCATGGTAGGATAATATGTAGAAAAGTGTACAAAAAGCAAGCTCTTTTTTTTTTTTTCCTTGTATTTGTCTTGTAAATTAAAACCTTCTGTAGACTCTCAATTTTAAAAACACAAGATTAAGATATTGTAAAATGGTTTATAACCATTATAAAAATATTTTTCCTTTTTTACCTAGCCACCTGAGGAAGACACCTGGTAGTAATAACATTATTTTTATTACATGCCTTTCAGGACACAAAAGAAATAAAACACTTTATTTTTTATGTATTATATAACTGTGCTTAAGCAAACCATCTGTTATGCTCCACCAAAATCAAAGAGCTAACTTTTGTTTGCTTGCTTTTCTTGCTTGTTTGGTGTGAGATTTTATTTTCCATGCCATCAAAAGAAAGCAAAGAGCAACCAACAGGTGAGGTCAGCCTTGCAAACACTCTAAAAGCTCAAAGAGATTACAGAACCATAGAACCATTAAGATTAGGAAAGATCTCCAAAATCACCAAGTCCAGCCATTAATCCAGCACTGCCAGGTCACGACTAAAACAGGTCCCTCAGCACCACATCTACATGGCTATTAAGTCCTTTACGGGATGAGGATGCCACCACTTCCCTGGGCAGCCTGTTCCAGTGCTTACCAACTCTTTCAGTGAAGAAATCAAGGCTTTCTCACATGCTCACACCACACAAAGCTATTTCTTTTTGGCTCATGGTGGTTCCTATTCAAATTCTGATAGTAAACATGTGTGGAGCACACCACTGCCTCTGACATGAACTGGTTTCTTGCACCAGACTACTCAATGCAAAGTAAGCATCACGCTGGTGCTCCTGTCTGGATGCTGACATGTTGAATAATAAAGACAGAGATTCTACATAGGTAGTATGGTGCTGCTGATGGTACACCAATTACTTACAGGTGGAATGTGACAAAATATATCCAGCTGACCACCTTTTCCATGCGGAGAATGACAACACATTCACTTGCACCTCTCCATGAAGCAGGAAGACACTGCTCTGACCATTTCCAAGACATGGAAGAAGGAAGAGCTGCCTAGAGCCATGCTCACTTGTATCTGTGCTATAACTTCCACAAGGGTGTAAACCATATCTTGCATGCACAAGGAAGTAAATTGGAGAAAACCCTGGACTTAAGTGTTTTGAATCACTCTTGGCCTGAGTTACCTGCTATTCCATTTCAGAATCAGGGCCCTCTTTATTTCTGCACATCCACACAGCCTAATACTAAGTGGACACAGGTCACAGGTACCTTGATGTGGAAGTATGTGATGCTTACTTTTCCTCAACGGAAGTGCCAAAACAATGGTGCAAAGGAATGGAACATTTGATCCTAGCACTTCAGGATAATGGTTGCTCTTAGATGTGGCTGCAAGGGTTTCAGGTATCTCTTTCCTTCATGCTTCTGCCTCCCCACAACACACCTCAACACAGTGGAAGAGACAATCAGACTAACGTATTCTAATACCTCCTAAGCCCATATTTTCTCTGTTGCTTTGTTTCTTAATAATCTCCAAGTTCAAAATATGCAGGAAGACAGGCATAAATCCTGGTTACAGTGTTGTCCCCTAAGAGACAAACACAGGCAGGAGCATTTTTATAGGAGGAATTTTAAAAAAAAGAACATCCAATTTTCCACTACAAAACAGGTGCACTCAGCTTTTCAAACTACATCGCACTTGTCTCTCTTGTTTATTTAATCCTAATTTATTGAATCGAGGCAAAGAATAGTGCAGTTTGGTTTTCTGGCATGTTCATGTCCACAGCAAAAAGGTCATTGCGTTTGGGTACTAATCTACCAGTGCAGTAAGCCGTGATTAAAGTGTCTCGGTAATGTTCTCAAAAAAGCATTACAACTGCTTGAATCCATATCCATCTGTGGCCAGGGAAGAAGGGATGCTAGTCTGGTTTGGTTAAAGAGATAGAAACTTATTCCCCAGTCAGTCAGCTAGAGCAGCAGCCTTGCTCTTCAGTGAGCTAAATAAAAGGATTGCCTGGGGTCAGGATAAAAGCAAAGGTATGCAGGGCTGGGAAACAGTTTTCACCATTATCATTTCACTTCAGAGGACACAACAGGGCTTTTACTGGGTATCATCAGTGACCTCAGCTCTCCCTATAAGTTTCTCATGCTTCTAAATCTATTATAATGTTCATTGAGAAAGCCAAGGGTTAAACAAGGAGGATAACTGAGGTGAGGGTAGTATTTTGGCTTTGTGTTATGTTCTAATTCTGTCAAGAAGTCTGAGCTTTGGAAGAATATGCATGGTTTTGGGAGCACATGTTGATCTGTTGGAGGACAGGAGGGCTCTGAAGAGGGACTTTGACAGGCTGGGTAGATAGGCAGTGTTCAATGGCATGAGATTTAACAAAGGTAAGTGCTAGGTTCTATGCTTCAGCCACAAAAACCCCATGCAGCACTACAGGCTGGAGACAGAGTGGCTGGAGAGTGGCCAGGCAGAGAGGGACCTGGGGGTACTGGTTGACAGTTGAACATGAGCCAGTAGTGTGCCCAGGTGGCCAAGAAGGCCAATGGCATCCTGGTCTGTATCAGGAATAGTGTGTGTCCAGTTCTGGATCCTTCAGTTTAGGAAAGATATTGAGGTGCTCAAACATGTCCAGAGAATGGTACCAAGGCTGATGAGGGGACTGGAGCACAGCCCTACGAGGAGCATCTGAAGGGGGTGGGGTTGTTTAGCCTGGAGAAGAGGAGAATCAGGGGGGACCTTATTGCTGTCTAGAACTACCTGAAAGGAGGTTCCAACCATGTGGGAGTTGGTCTCTACTCCCAGGCTACCAGTAACAGAACAAGAGGACACAGTCTCAAGTTTCATAAGGGGAGGTTTAGACTGGACGTTAGGAAAAAATTAATTGCAGAAAGAGTGATTGGCCATTGGAATGGGCTGTCCAGGGAGGTGGTGGAGTCACTGTCCCTGGAAAGGTTTAAAATGAGACCTGATGTGACACTTGGTGCCATGTTTTAGTTGATTAGATGGTGTTGAGTGATAGGTTGGACTTGATGATCTCAAACATCTTTTCCAACCTGATTAATTCCGTGATTAAGACCTTAGAATAAAGCAAAATGAAGGTATGATGCAAAAAAAACCCAAAAAAATATTTCTCTCTGTTGAACTTCTGGGTGAAGTTCTGTGAGCCATGTGAGCCATGCTTCCCCTGCTGCTGCTGCTGTAGCTTCTCTTTTTTCTTAATCGTCCCTGTTATGAGTCTTTGTTCACAAAGGTGGAAAACACAGTGGGCTCTAATGATGCATTATCACAGGTCACAGAATGAACCACATAAATCTCCCTGGCATTTGCCTCCACACAATACCTCTAAAAGGACAGCAGCATTCCTTAAAGATGCAGTTTTCCCCCAGTCAAAGCCAGTTCAAGAAGGCAATGTTGCGTACCTGTGGGCTTTGGCCGGAATAATCACCTTTTCCTCTCGTTGCTCCTTGGACAGCTCTGACCTTGCTAGCTTTTTCTTCACCCTGCTGTGTTTTCTGTAATGAAGACTAGAATTCAACTGTACATCTGGGACTAATAGCTTTTAAACCTAAATTATTTCTCAGCTGCAATTACAGTCAGGTTGTCACAAACATGCAAGCAGTGCAGTGCAGAGGGGAGAGATGCCTGCACCATAAAAGCCACTTGAAAAGCAAAACTTCAGCCTAATTTAAAAATTGTATTGTTGTTAGAGCTGCAGACTGATGGAGCTGTCTTTGAGGACCATGTCAGTCCTGCAATTGGTTTCATTTAAATCTACAGAAAAGAAACCTGTATTGCACAAAGGGGAGAGAGTAAGACTGTGTAAACTGTCAGTAGTCAACAGCAGTTGTGTTATTGTCATGACAGTATGATGGCAGCTCAGTGAAGCAATTAGGAATTTTTCATAACACCAATGAAAGCAAAGCCTTGCAAAGAGATAAGGAGGTGTACTACATATTACAGGGAAGGGAAGGGAATGGAATGGAAGGGAAGGGAAGGGACAGGCAAAGGTCATTTTGTATATAGAATTATATTATCGTTTAGGCTCGAAAAGGTCTTTAAGATCATCAAGCACAACTATAACCACAATACTGCCAAGTCCACCACTAAACCACATCACTAATACGCTGGGGTTTGTGTCTGGTGTAGATATTAATACAATCACAAGACACAAAGCCATAGTGGAAACAAGTGTCATTACTTCTACTATTTCTACTATTTCTGCTACTAGTTTCTCACAACTCCATTTTTCAGAATGAAATCCCATTTATTTTGTACGATGTTCACGTATTTATTTCTCTCTTGTCTAATTTGTACTTTATCCTGCTTCCTGAAGAACAGTTTAATGTAAGCAGCATCTTTCTATTTCCAGACTAAAGATTGCATGTAACAATTTTTTTTGTGTTCTCAAAACAGTGTATTTTCTCATCATGACACCTCTAGACTGCCTAGCAACCATTTTCCATCACACTCTAACCCATCTATGGCTCTGTTCTTCGCTCTACTTATTCTGTTTCATGAACATTCAGATTTGGCAAACAAACGGTCTTAGCCGGTCCCTTGTTAAAACTCTTTGGGTGTCAAGTTTTGACTTTAATTTGCATCCACCAGATTATCTTCTTTAAAAAGTCATACAATACTACAAAACCATTACACTTAGGTAGTTCCAAAGCAGAACTGAAAGCTCTTTTTCAGGACCTTGTTCCCTCTTATAATGCCAGTGAGAATAAGTTAGTCTCTAGATCCTAACACGCTGATCATACAGGCTTTTTCACAAATGGCTATTAGATATTGAGTATGATGATGGTAATAATAATGATGATTATGATGAATGACTTTGAATTGCACAATGCATATCTCTCCCTGCAGAGCAGCAGGTTTTGCGAACCAGTACTTCATCACAGCTGTATCTTACTTTTTATGAACACAGCATGAGGCTAGCTGAGAGAAGGAGGCTTTGCACAAGGAATTTAAAGCATATCCACAACGAAGTTAATGTTGGGGAGGAAGTTAAGTTAATGTTGAAGTTAACATCAGGAAACATAAGTGAATCTGAAAACAGACACAAAGCAGAAACATGGAATTCTGCATCAACCGGTAGAGATGGTAACAGGGCTGATTCCATGTACAAGAAGAACATCTGCTGATGAACCTCCAGTGATGGGCATCAGGGTAATGTTTATCTGCTGTGAAGTTGGAGTGAGAAGCAGATTAAAGAAGACAGTCAGAGAAAGCACAAAAAAAAAAGAGTCTTTGTGCACATTGATTACCTGCCGCTTCCAAGCATTCTGGTTAATACTCCTCCTAATAAAGACCTAGGAGAATTCCAGAATCAGGGAATCTCCAGGATGTGACAAAGGAATCAAAACAAACATAAAAATATTTTTCCAGAGATAAATTCCCAGGTAACAAATAAGAAAAGAACATTTCCTTCACCCCTGATAAGACTGTAAAACTGTAATTGCTGAAGCTGCATCTAACTCTAACTCCATTTAGCTGCATCAGCTTCCAGCTTCTGTTGTTTGCACTCTTTTTAATCTCTATCATTATGTTCTTACCATGTTTATCAAAAATATGTCATAACCAACCAAGCTTCCACTCAGAAATACAAGTGTTGATCACACAGGGTTTTTTTGTGACTCTAGATATAGTTGATAATAAAATGCTGCTTTGTATAAGAAACTGCTTTGTAGAATAAAAGCATTACCAGGGATTTTATTACTGACTCCAGCAATTATTGACTCTCAGTAATGATAAGATTAATATAACACAAAAGTATGGATCTAGGCCACTTATTTTTACTGAAGAGAACGGATGCTTAGTGCAGCTACATCCTAAGTGTGTGTTTAATGTGAATTCATATAGCCCCTCACCTGTTCACAAACTTTTGTCAAACCAGTTTTTGGATATGCTGTGATTAAAAGGCAAGGAACTGAAGACAAATGTTTTCCCTTCTCGTTTGCCAGCAAGCAGGAGGTTATGTTGTTTAATAAATAACGAATTAATGACACAAACATTGACATTCCTTCAAACAGTTTGTGCAGCATAAAACATTCAGTGTGGGTCAAGGTGGAGCAGTGCCTCTTTGACTCATAATTTCCCTCCACAAAAATCTATCTGTATGTCTGTCGTGTTTGTGTTACACAAATGGAGCCACTTCAGTGTGCAGCTATCAAATGCAATTTCTTGAACAGCACTGCTTCACAAGCAATTGTGCTAGGTATTAGATGAAGTCCTGAAAGAGAACAGTTCAGCTTTTATACAAGCACATGCGATGAATGAGCAGTAGAATCAGCTGAGTCAGTAATCAATGGCTGACTACAGAATACATATGTCTGGGAATCCAGTAAATTGATTCATTTTCAGAAATCACATCTTATGTTGAATGTTGTGTTTAGCAGCAGTAATCTTCAGTGCTGGCTGGCACTGGGGCTGTAAGTTAGTCACTTGTGTGAGCTCCCTGATTGATGATGTTCATATGAACTTCTATTCTCAAAGCAGTATCTATATGGTGGGGGGGAATAAAAAACTTTCACCATGATAAAAGGAATTATTGATGTTTTCCTTGTCAGACAGTAACATCTCATCTAGGATTCACAAACAGCAGCAGATTTGGCAGATCTGAGTTTTAGATATTTGTGGTGCTGTTTTGGATTCAAACCACAGGATAAGGCTCCAGGCAAAGAACAAAACTTGCAGCACAGAGAAGCAGGAGATTCAGTGTTAATACAACTTTACAGCTTCACAGTTCTGCTTAGGGTCAAACCCTTGACACTTGCTGGTAAGAAATCTAAGCTGAGGTATTTAGAAACCTTCTCCACACCCAAGAAAGCATCCACACAGAACAGTGACCTCTGAGCTGCTCCTTTTACCCTCCTCTACTGTCCCAACCATGTCCCACTGCCCAACTAGAAAGTGTGGAGTGGATTTTCTCGAGGTGTTTTAATTCCTATGCTATGGACATTCTCCATATTCCAAACAAGAGGCCTTTACATCTCACTTGTCAAAAGAACAGAAAGCAAAAGAGGGCATTCCTATTTATTTCCATCTTAACGTCTGCTTTCATATCCTAACCACCTCCCCTCATTTCATTCACAGTATTTTATCTTCCTTACAAATTGGCTTTATTCATGTTTTTTTTGTAGCTGTGTTCTCATCATACATTTAGCAACAGACATGCACAACTGAAGGAAGTTGTTTGTTATTTTCAAGGGATTTTTATTTCAGTGACTATGACTTTTTTAACTGGATATCAAGAGGAGGGAAACTGTAAGGGTTTCTTCATTTAAATATATTCACAATTTGGATTAAAGCATGAGATCTGCATGACCTGGACAAATATAAGGATCTCCAGGAATTTTAACATATCATCAATCACATATTCCTCCCTTTTAGGCCAGATAGTACACCTCTGAGTTACATATTTCAGCTTCCCAAGGGTTAATTATTTTAGCTTGGTAGTCTAATTCTAAATATCAACCCTAGATTTAAACCCTGGAGTGTGGATCTGAGAAATTGTCTTCTGCTAATCCAACTCCCTAGAGGCACTTTAGGTGATTACAGTCATTCTTGCTGTAATTTATATAATTATAGAAAATCTGATTTTTCTTGGTTGTCTTTTTTTTTTTTTCCCCACTTGTCTCCTGTTGCCTGGCCCAAAATGGAAGGTAGAGATTTCATTTATGCTGCTAGATATGTAAGTGTATGTGTTTTCCCCCAAGCTGTTGTATTAACTCTGGAATGTTGTGGGGATTATTTAGTGACACCATTAGAAAAATTAGATCTGTGCTGAACTACCCATGGAGGTGTATGTCAGAGTCAAGGTAAGGGAATGAAACAACACTAACAGGCTCTAATGGCATTGATCAACTTCACTAGATGCCTCCACCTCACACCCTGCCTAGCTGATGACTGAGCTTCCTCTACCATCTTTCTTTGCAGGGGCAGGGTAATACCTTTCCTGTGCAGCTCCAGAGAGCATCAGACCTGGTACATGCACATGGGGTCATTGGTGGAGGACAGAAGTCTGATATCTGCATCATTCCTGCTCTGAGTAAGTAGAATGGCTGTCTGGAATGGCTGGCACAGAAGAGCAAAAGAGCACTCATGATTGAAGAAAACGTGTTTGGAACTTCTGGAATTTCCCTGTTGCCATAAAGATTTTTTTTCCTGCAAGTAGAACCTGTGTTGCATGGCCCAAGCTGCCACAAGTTGTCTGACCTCTCCTCACAGCCCTGCATTGTCATTTCAAATTATCTTTGTTTCATAATGCAGTGCACAGAAGTCAGTAAATTGCTGGGAATTTTAGGAGGTGGACAATTCCATATCCAAGCTATGTCAAGGTTTGAAAAGGTTGTATTAAAATCTGAAGTATACAGCAAACAAAATCAAATTTAAAATCCTTAGCAAAGCACAGCCACACCTACCTCCTGCTGTAGCTGGAAGGAGCTGTGTGGCAACAAGTGGACATGGGAGGGGAAAACATCCATGTTTTAATATGGCTTAAAATGTTGAAAGGGGGAAAGCAGCCTATTATTTCAACTAGAGGATTTCATCCTAGCAAACATGCATACATTTTTCTTTGAGAAGTATGCTCTATAATCACAGAACTGGGACGATTTTATTCTGCTTCTCTTATGTGCCATTAACTGCCTGGATCAGAAAAGATCCCAGTACAAATCTCAGCTCTCCTGAGAAGAGAGAATATTCTGGAATATATTCCTTTGACTATTCAGGAGAGGCTTTATCTCCTGCTGAAATGCTTCCACTTCTGGTGAAACCCTTAAAATGCTTGTTAGAGCACATCAAGGAGAGTGTGAGAATGCCTTTACAGATGCTCACCAAAAAACCTATCCAAGAAATAGAAGTGATTGCAATAAATAGATAGAAGCCATCTCCTCTCTGCTGTGCTGTTTTGATTTCAGTATGCATTAAGGACTTTTGTGTCTAATTCTGAGAAAGGGGAAAGGGAAAAGATGCTTCAGACAATTTTTTTTTTTTTCCTGTTTGGAGTATGGATCTATCTAAAATCCTTCTGAAGAAAACAGGTAATATTTTTAGTGGGAGCTACGTCAAATTCTCAGAATGGAATTTTACCCTGGAAAGGCACTCACAGCTGGAACTGTACTCTGGACTTGGCTTCATGGTGATATAACTTCAACTACAAAGCTTTGTTAGCTTAATACATGTAGTGTCTTGGTTATTTAAAAGAATGGGATTTCAACAAAAAGAGCAGAGCTTGCTTTAATGTTAGACTTCATGGTCTTTTTCATCAGGAAATATTCCTTAGCAGTTTGCTTGTATCAAGGAGCAGATAACACCCTATGTTCAGAACAATATTTGTAGTGGTTCACAACTTCTTCATTATCATAAATGATTATGACTTCTATTTCTTACCTTCTTCACACCTTCCTTCCCCTACAGCTTTATTTTTATTACAGGCTTTTATATGTGTTATTAGCAAAATAACCATTAACCAGATATTTATTTGGTGTCAGCTGGATCTGGCCCTATCAGCTCTACTTGTAACATTAGAAAATAGACAGTGTGTGACATGGAAAGCAGAAGGGAAATAATCACTGTTAAATCATCGAGTAGGTTACTGCTTTTATCACTCATCCCTCTCCACCTCACCCACACATACTAAGAAAAAAAAAAAAGAATCAAGAGAAGCAAGGTTTTCAAATCATATATTCCTTCAGCAATAATAAGATGGTTGATGCTCAAAGCCTCTCACCAATCTTAATCCCCTAAATCCCTTGCATGCCATAGCAAATTGAAATTCAGCTGGGGCTGTCCAGCCTTGTAAAGACTAACCATCCTTCGTCAAAGAGGTGCCTGCATTGATAAATTGCTCCCTTCTTACGCATGACACTATCTCTAAAAGTGATTTGTGTACATTAGGACATCAGGAAAAGATGAAACGGGAAAACCTTTAAGAGTAAAAGAAGATGAAAAGTGAAAAAAATTACTTGGAGCAGTTGAGTAGCTTTTTACAGAACCAAACTTGGGGGGAAATCCTTCATTGCAGTCTCTGTAAAACACAAGTGCCACATATAGGCAGGACTGCACATAGGATGTTAAAACCCACTGTGGAATTGTTTAGATGTGCTTGGGAAAGTTGTGGAGCTGGAGCTCAGGAAGGCAAAACACTGAGCAAATGGAATTGATTTCTCTGTTGTCCAATTTGAGAGCAAACAGATTTCAACACTAACAAGTATTTTGATTCCCACTGTTCTAGTGAAGCTGGGATGAAATTTGAAGATGTTGCTGTGGTTTATCCAATGCAAAAGCTCATTTTTTACCCAGAGAAGCACAGCTCTGGCTTCTGCTGTTGCCTTTGTGTTTGAACTTGCCTGTCCTAAGTAGCTATTTCTATTCTTCATTGTTTTATGCAGTGATCCTAATATAACACACACTGAAAAAGGTTTGTTCCTGTCCTAGATTTTCACAGCAACTGCTGCTTAGGATGTAGACTCTTGTGCTGCTCTTGGTACTTTCCTGATGAAGAAGTCTAAAGAAACCAAAGCTGAAGAAAAGTGAATACACAAAGTAGATTGATAACGACTGGGCAATAGGATGGGAAAGAGACAAATGCAAGTAGCATGAAGAAGTTGGTTCAGTAACACATTTATCTGATTAAATGTAGGTAGATTAAGTAATTCCCTGATTCAGAACTTGAATCTTAAAGCCTCGTTGCACACATCTGAGCATTATTAAAACCAGAAGTAATCAGATGAATTTGCTGCTCAAGAAAACCTGGTTTTCTTGGACATCAATTTTTGTTTTCACCTGGGATATTTCAGCTCTGGGAATGGACTGATAATTCCTATCAATTGAGGCATGTAGTTTGGTTCTATTTTGTGTAATGTCCTTTCAGGAGAAGGCACCAGAACTACCCAAACTGTGTTGCTGTGTAAAATTGTATGTGGAGTATTCTGCCCTGTTCAAATTACAAGGGTAAATGATTTGAAGCACATCTTTACCCAAATAGGATTGAAAGGTGACAGTTTCATAGTGTCTATTTAAGGATTATCATTCTGTGTTGCAGTGATTTGTAGCTGAGCATCTATTTTTCAGCAATTAGGAAAATCTCGCTCTCTGGAGATATTCAAGACCTACCTGGATGTGTTCCCGTGTGATCTGGTATAGGTGATACTGCTCTAGCAGGGGGTTGGACTGGATGATCTTTCAAGGTCCCTTCCAGCCCCTAACATTCTGTGATTCTGTAAAAAAATAAAGTCTTTTTGAAAAAGCTACTCTGTAAGTTTCTAGCCTCAAGGAGCAAAATAATATTAACACCTTTCTCTCATCTTCTGCCACAAAACCCTCTCAGACCTTAGGCTCTGGGATGAAGAACAGTGACAAGTTATGGTGGACCAAATTTTGCAGATGTGTTTTGAACCTACTGCCTATCTTTCCCTCAGCCTTCCCAGTAGCATTGTGGGCACTTCACAAGACTGGCCACTAAGGACAGCATTTGTCTGCCTACAACAGCATCCTGAAGACCAGCCACAGCAAGAACACCATAAAGAAATCCAAATGAGAAGGGAGATTATTCCAAGAAAATAAGAACCCTTTAAGAAATATGTGGTGAGTCTATATGTGTATCCCTGAAGGTAATTAGAGCAGACATGAGAATTATGCTGATCTTGACACAGATCCTTTGTCTCTCCTTAAGGTTGGTGACTTCCATCACAAAGGACCTTGACAAACAAAGTGATTGACACTCTCCTCATTCAAACCTGATGTGCCTCGAACATTTTGCCATGATTCAATTTGGTATGCATGATCTGAGCTCTTCTCCAGTGTGTTGTTCAGAGATTTCAGATGGCTTTGCACACCTGACTAATTGCTTAACTAATCCAGCCAGCTTTTCTTTCCACTTTGCAAACAAAAATCTCAAGTAAAATTCTCTATATGGGTTGCTGCCTTCAGATGTTTATTTTAAGCCTAATATGTACATACGTACAAACTAAACTAACTTATATTGCCTGCTGTCTTCATTTGCTATTGTTATAGCAAGCAAAACAGAAATGGAAAATGGAGTGCAAGAAGCTCAGCTCTTTCACAAAGGTGTTGTGGTTGAAGGTCCCAAGGCAGAGGAAAAAACCAGAAAGGAAGAAGAAGCAGCCTGTATGCATGCTTGCTCAAATGGACATGACTCAGAACTACCTGTGTCTTCACCTTTGCACTGTCTACTGTTTGTGCTTATATTAATCTGTCAATAAATAAATATTGCTATTCAGACACTTCATTTATTTCAGGTCCCCTTTTTCTCTTGTAAAATCAAAGAAACAATTTCCATACATTTTTGTGAGAGCCACAAAAATTATCCAAGGGCTGGAGGACCTCTGCCAGGAAGGAAGGCTGAGAGAATTGGGGTGGTTCAGCCTGGAGAAGAGAAGGCTCCATGGAGATTTTATTGCAGCCTTTCAGTACTTAAAGGGTGTCTGTAAGACAAGACTTCATCAAGGCTGGATGAGACAGGACAAGAAGTGATGGTTTTAAACTAAAAGAAGATACAAAGAAAGTTATTTCTTTTTAAACTGAGGGCGGTGAAACACTGGTCCAAATTGCCCAGAGAGGTGGTAGATGCCCCATCCCTAGAAATATTCCAGGTCAGGTTGGACTGGGCTTTGAGCAACCTATCTAGTTGAAGATGTCCTTGCTCACTGTAAGGGGACCAGACCAGATGACCTTGAAAGAATCCTTCCAACCCAAACTATTCTGAGATTTAATGATATTCCTTCTATTGTCTGCAGAACCCAGAAATTACAGAAAATATGCTGATTTTCTATAATCTCTCTTTATATTTGTATCTTCACTTTAGAAATAAATTCTAATATACAGATGAGTTCAGTCCTCCCACAGGATTTCTTCCAGAACTCGAGAAAATTTGTTAGTTAAAATATTGATGCTATTGATGGATGATTATTTATTTTGTGTCATGCATTAGTAGCAGTTGTTTTACAGTAGCACAGAGATTTGTTAGGCTAGATCCTCCATGCAGACCTGATTTAATCTGTCATGGTCTGTAGCCTGAAGATCTTGTAATATAAATAGCTAAAAGAGATGGAGGCTGTGAGAGAAGCATGGGAAGTGTTGCCAGTTTACAGAGGTAGAGAGGTGGAGAGCTGAATTCACAGCACAAGCAGCTACACCAGATGCCTCACTGCTGTCTGTTCCTTACACAGCCAACAGACAGAAGTAAAACCTTGCAAAGGACCAGATCAGCCCACCTGAGATCTGAGCCTCTTCTCTGAGGGTCTCCCTATCTATTAAAGAGCAAGCCAAGGGCAACTGTGCTCCCAGTTAGAGAGGTTTCCCTGCGGGGCTGGAGGACAGATTTCTTTAAATTCACAATGGAAAGATGTTGATAGCTCCCCAGGAGAGGGTTCAATAGAGACCTAATTTTTATGGAAATAAAGTGAGATCTGATTTTTAAAGCCATCCAGCTGTATTTCACCTTTACAGCAATAAGGAATAGCTAAATGTTTACAGCAAAAACAATTCCCTGGTCATCATTTCCTTGAGTAGTCCCTCATCCACTCCCCCTTTCCCTTGAGTTTGTCAGACCTCCTTTGACTCTGTTGCTCTCATATTTATGAGCCCTGCTTAGCCAGGCTGGGAGTGCAGCTCAGCATCTGCTCATGGACCAGATAAATGGCTGGTAGGCTTCCTTGGACCAGTACCCACGACAGTAGAGAGTGGGAAGAGCTGAGCAGTACATAGACTTCAGGTTTCCCAGAAGTCAAATGCAACACCCTTGAGGCACTCGCAGTCTTATTCAGGCCCAGGTTTCAAGAGCTCTTTCTCATCACCAAGCATTAGCCTTGCCAGCTTCATGCAGTACAAATGCTTCCTCCCTTGCAGGTAGAAATCCTCACTGAGGTCTGATATTCACAGCAACCCCCTGCACAGACCTGCCCCTGCCTCCCCTGACATCTCGGAGTAGTAAACCATTTGTTTAATCTCTTTGCTTTTCCCTGACTGCCAGTAATGAAATGCTGCTCTTTCTGAAATAATTTCCTGACTATTTGCTAAGATTCATCTCCGACATTTCATTAAATATGATCATTTAACTGTACAAGTACAAATGTATTTTTAATTTAGCTTACTGCAGATATTATAGATGTGGGGAAATGAATTCGCATTGCTCTAGGACAAATATATCATTCACATATGAATGCCACAAAAGAACAAATTATTAAAAATTACTGAAACTTCCACAAAGATTTATACTTAACATTTCCATTTTCAATCTTGGTGCCAGGACAACTTACAGCTTGTCACTATATCACACATGATATTATGAAGAATGCTTGGAAGATGTCACTGGGAATCTTTATCTTCATTTCACTCTCGGATTTCGTGTCAATAAGCTAATTCTGGTTTTGGGAAGGAAGGTGAATTCAGCTGGGGTTTGTGTGGGAAAGCTTGACTCAAAGGTGTCTAAAGGGCAGGTGTAAAAGGATGGGGTCAGAATCTATTGTGTGATGCCCAGTGCTAGGATAAGGGGCAGCAGGCACAAACTGGAACACAGTAACTTCCATCTAAACGCACGGAAAAACTTTTCCTGTGAGGATGCTGGAGTACTGGACCAGGCTGCCCAGAGAGATTGTGCAGCTGTCTTCTCTGAAGAGATTCCAAACCTGCCTGGACACTGAAATTCTGGGCAACCTGCTCACCATGATCCTACTTTAGCAGGGCGAGTGGAGAAGAGAAAGCTCTGGAGAGACTTAAGAGTGGCCTTCCAATACCTGAAGGGGGCCTACAAGAAGGGTGGAGAGAGACTGTTGACAAAGGCCTGTGGTGATGAGGGACAATAGCTTCAAACTAGAGAAAAGCAGGTTTAGATTGGATGTTAGCAACAAGTTCTGCACCATGAGGATAGTGGAACACCGGAACAGGTTGCCCAGGGAGGTGGGCTCAAGAGGGCTCTGAGCAACCTGATGTAGTTGAGGATGTCCCTGCTGACTGCAGAGGGGGCTGGACTAGATGATCTTCGGAGGTCCCTTCCTACCCAGACCATTCTGTGATTCTGTGGGATTCTGAGACTTAATAAACATGCTTTCATCAAAGAGTTCCCTGATGACACAAAGAGAGAGATTACTTGAAGGAAGAGAAGCCGAAAAGCAGAAAACCACATTAAATAACTTATCCAATGAACCTCCTATCCATAATATTTGTAAACGTGTTTATAAACCCTCAGCTAGGGTTAGAAAAGAGAGAAAATATATACATAATAAACCACAAGCTGGCCACAAAGAGACACTACTCAGACCCTAATGTATTTCAGATACTTTTAACATGATGGAAAGCCAAAAGTTAACTTAGTGGTTTAGGTTGAACTGCTTGGGATTTCTGTTTAAGGACTATCTACTGCTATTTAGTTAAAACAGAAGGTCATACAGTTACTATCAACATACTCTCTTTTAATTTTGAAAACCTACTTTTATATCAGCAGAACTTCCAGTGAACATTCAAAATAGAATTCAGTTAGGCCACAGATACACAGAGAACAATCTAGAAAACCTGAGGAAAAACTGCTGAAATAACTCAGCAACTTGTGCCACTGATATTCCCCTTTATTTGTTCTCCCTTGTGCATACTGGAAGCCTCTGATATTTCTGTTCTCAAACACTTGTTCCAATGTGCCCTCAGCTGAGCAACTGAGATTCTTTGGAAAGCTTTCCTGTAGTTATTGCAATGTTTTCTTCAGAAGATGAGGCGATTAAATTGCTGTCTTGCTGTAATGTCCTTCCCAACTTTTAACTGATAATGAAGAACAGATATACTATCTGGTATTATACAGAGATGCTTGAAGGGACCCTATCATGGATTTCATTGACTGTTACTGAGTGTATGTATCAGCTGGAATGAGAAGGACAGTCACAAATCTGATTGCATTGCACTTATCTGGGAAGTCAAATACCAATAATATTGACTCTCCATTAGAGGTAATAGCTAATGAAGACAAGATCCTTACATTTTAACTTATCAACTTCTTCCAGGGGATACTTGCTCGGGTCATCACTTCTGTTTGAAGCTGAGAGAATAATCAGTGTAGTCAAGCACAAACGTTTAAGTGAACATAAGTAAATGCTCATATTACCCCCATGGATGGTTCTGACCAGCAATTGGCTCATCTCTTTCAGTTCAAAAAATTTACTGAGTAAGCAGAATCTGAATAATGATGCTGTGCTAAACTAGGTTTGTAATTCCTAAGTAGTAGGAATGCTTGTGAAAGCCAGGTTAAGGAGTTAAGTACCAAACCCCAGTGAATTTCAACTGCCATGCTAGTCGTCTAATTGTACCCCAATAAGAACACTTTTAGGTTTTAAAGGACCTACAACTTTTTTTTTTTTTTTTTTACATCAGTAACTTTTGACCAAGTTTACTTGGGCAATCCTTGCCGCCTTTTCCCTCAAGGACAGCATTTTCTGGGCAGTGAAGAAGAAATCCTCATGCCTGAAGTTTGATGTGGCCCCTGTAACTCAGTAGTCTTTTATTTTGTTTATTTTCCAGTGCTAGTCTGTTTCCATCACCAGAAAGTATTCTGCAGTCTTTTGGTCTCTTCCAGGATAGTGGAATAAAAACAAGCAAAGGCTGATTTTGAAGTTTGCCCTTCTTTTTTTTTTTTTTTTTCTCCTTCTCCTTTGGATGGAGCTAGTGGAAGAATTGTCTTGATATTTGACCAAGCAAATTACACCAGCTAGTAGGTGCTTTAATTTATATGCCTGAGGCTTAAACAATGCCACATCTACTTAGGAACCTGAGCATTACTGTTCGGCTCCTGTTACGGTGAATGTGTGTTTAAGTCCTACTGGCTACATGCGTGCTTGTGTGTATATTTCTAGCATGGGGACAGGAGGTGACAAATAAATTTAGAGATGATTAAGTGGATCTTGTAATTTAAATAAAATGATCCATTGGTACACGTTTGTGAACCAGATGAACAAAGGTGTCGCAAGTAATCAAAAGTTTAGGGGCCCCAATCTCCACTAATCCGAACTGATCTTGAATGCAGGATGTCAAAAGCTTTAGAATTGATAAGAGAACAGTCCTAGATCGGCATGACATGGCAAACAACCAGTTGAAGAGCTGAGCTAAATAAGCCACACGAATATACAGGAGAAAGTTATTTATCGTAAATTAAATCACATCTATAGCTTTTCCCATTGAGATATGTCCCTCAAAACATGCCTCAGCATTTTACAGATGTGCATCGTGCAAGCATATATTAATGAGATAAAGGTCATCTAATTACACGTTTGCTCCAAGCATGTTATGTATGTTCTGAATATTCTGATGACCAACTTCTAGCATAAAACTGGTGCCTGAGTTACTCCCAGGACTCAGTCATCTCCTACCATATCACCACTTACTCTCTTGCCTACTAATGGTATCCCACACTATAGCTTTACACCAAATCTACAAAATGTAAGACTGGGAAAGGATCAGCAAGCACTCAGTTAGTCAAGACTAAGTATTTTCAATCTCCTTGCTTAAAATAAAGACAGTCTTCTTTAGGATATTTGGTCTCCTCTACTTGACAGAAAACATTTAAACCTACTGTAGAACCATTCCCACAAGTGTCTGTGGTACTTTCCATGATCACAGGAATTTCCAGAATGCTGGCTATACAGCAATAAGGAAATCTCTGGACAGATATAGTGTAGGACTAACTGTAGGAGTCCTGAGTCCTGTTTAGTACCTCTGCTGCCGTTTTCCTGTCACGTTTCACTCAGTCACTGTTTGATTGAAGATTTCTCCTATATTGTCATTTGCAGATACAGGAATTTTCTGTCCCACATCTTGGAGAAGCTCTAAGATTCCATTTACTAAGATTTTTTTTTTTTTTTTAAAGCCTCTGTACATTTAAAGATGTGGAGGTAAAGCTCCTGTGGAAATCTGACAACTTTCTGCCAAGTAAAGGTGCTGATTTTCTTCTGGCCTTTAATAATGGTTGCAGTTACACGAGCAGTAACAGCACAGTAACATAGAATCATGGTTTAGGTTGGAAGAGACCTCAAAGCTCATCCAGTTCCAACCCCCCCTGTGCCATAGGCAGGGACACCTCCCACTAGAACAGGTCACTCAAGGCCTCATCCAGCCTGGCCTTGAACACCTCCAGGGAGGGAGCAACCCTGGGCAACCTGTTCCAGTGTCTCATCACCCTCACTGTGAAGAACTTCCTCCTAACATCCCGTTTAAATCTCCCCTCCACCAGTTTAAACCCATTACCCCTCGTCCTGTCATTAAAAGACATTATTGGGAATAGACTGGCATGTAAAATACTGTCAAGCTCAGAGAATTGGATTCCATTGCTGTTCTCAGTTTCTGAATTCACTGTCAAACAGACATGGTTTGCATCATTTTCTTACAAATGATTTGTTAACTCTCATAGCATTATTTCAAAAGAGTTTTAATCATGGTAATAAGAATGATAACAGCAGCAAAAGAGTGAAAAGAGGAAGGATTTGCTTGCCAGGGAGAAGTCCTTGCGTAATCCTTATAATCAACAGTATCTGTCAAAATAATGCCAGCACTTGAATTAACTGTGGACCTGAAGAATTCTGTCCCAAACCATCCAAGCAAGTTAAAAGTAGAAGTGTCTATAAAAACACTGTACTGTCCAGTAGTTAGCACTGTGTTTTTCAGCAGAGTCCTTTTTCCCTGACTGCCAGCATTGCACACGTACTAGTTCCCACCCAAGCTTCGGGGAAGGCAGGTTGGGAGGAGAGGACAGACCCAGAACTTGAGCACATTCCCTCATACTATACGGATTATAAAGACACTGTAGATGTGACTTACAAGATCACAAAGCAAGGGAAGTTTGAACTCCAGTAAAAATTATATCAATCATGTAATGAAGAAATTGGTGAGAAGAAATACTTGATGCAGAGCACAACTGCAGGTTAAAAATTAGCAAGGAGTGCTTGGATCACCTCAGATGCAAATAAAAATATATTAGAAAGCAATCAGTTTTGTCTGGGAAAATGGCTGTTCTACTTTGCTGCAGAACCAGCTGGGCTGAAAAGAAAACTAAAGAGGAAGTTTTAATCCATCATCAGAGATCAGAACATTCAGTGGTCTTACATTCCCCTCCATACTTTAGAAGGACCTCAAATAGATATCTGAGCAAAACCACCTTACTTTTCTGAACAGCCTCTGGTGAAACAACAAGGAAGATCCTTTGAAACCTATTTAACTTCCTATAGCAAGTGCCCTTCAGGTCCTGCATATCAAGTCAACAGGTAAATTGTAATGGCAGAGTCATTTTTAAGGGGCACTTTTTTTATTTATTCATTTTGGCACAATTTTCTCCCTGTCATATTTTTTTAAAGCTTATTACTCATCATTAGAGTTTTTAAAGCCTTTTATTTATACAGTGATACAAGCAAATACTTTCTTCACAGATCCTGCTCTAGCATAAGACCTGAGCTGTTCTTTTAATACGCTTAAGAAAGCAGTATCTGAAGGACTGTTAGAAAGAGTCACTCAGCCTCATGCACTGCTGCAGGAGCTTTACTATGTTCACCCAGCTGCACGTTCCCTACAGGTGTCTTGTTAAAATGCAAGCTGGAATTACGTATTGATCCCACTAATGGGTTGCTATGTTTTACTGAAACAACAGCATGACCTAAATGTGCTAAGCTGCTACTGGAGTGCAGGTAAGTAAGCTGTTAGAGCTAAAACCAAATTAGGCTCAGATCATTCTACCCCCATGTTTCTGTGCTCTGTCTCAGTGACTTCAGGCAAGCTACACAAGCCCTTTTCTTCTTTCTAACCATCTTTAAACTTAATTCAAACTGATATTTAGCTTCATTACCAAGATGATGTTAAATGAAGAACCCACAAGCACTGTCTCTCAAGTCTTTACTCTGTAAAACAAAACTGTGACACTTTAGGGAATTTATCTGCAGCTTATGAATTTTGATTTACTGTGAAATTACAGTCATCAAATCTAGCAGAGTATGCCATATGCTATCTGTGCTCTATCATGTATTGGCCAGCCTTGAGAAAACATGACCCTTTGAAAGCTTCAGGTCACCTACTGAAATGCAAACCCTGTGTAACACTGATAGTGGAAGTTAGGAAAATAATCCATCCAATTTTTCCATCAGAGAATAAGTCATAGAACATAAAACCTCTTGTAGGAAACAAAAGTACTGGGTGTGAAACTTGCATAGCAAGGCTGGTAGCATATGAGAAACAAGAAAATTAAAGGAAGAGATATCCTTGTTGTAGGAAAAGATGGTTTAAATCTGGCAGCAAGTAGGTGCAGAGCAAGTTTGCTTAGAGCAGGGAGATAAAGACAGAGTCCCAGTGTTCCCAGGAAAAAGCTATGCTGAAAAAGGGATTTGACACTTCCTACACAGATGTGCACTTGATGAACAGGTGCTGTTAGAGCTGAATGTAACATCAAGGGGAGTAACAGGAGCAGACTTTACAGAGCTGGACTGGCCACAGCTGTGTTAACACAGGTGAATTAGGGAATCTGAACCCAGCAGCAGATACAAAGGAACCCATTTCCCACATCCTTGGAAACACACTATTAATATGCAATTAATATTACAAATTGCTCAGACCAGGGTGAGAATTCACAATGCTGGTTTCAGGACAAGAGGCAAAATTTCCTCACATTTACTTCTCACACCAAACATCAGAGCAGAGCTACTCCTCACTGGAGCACAGAAGGGCACAGGTCCCATCCAGATATGCACACATACATTATTGCTTCTCTGTGGAATTAGCCTGTGACGACATACAGAGTTTATGTCAGCTTCATTTTTGGTAGAGGCTGCAGTAGGCTGAGAGAGATCAGATGCTAGGTTAAAGCAGAAGTTTGAACGAAGCAGGCAGGCTGTAATTTGGCAAAGATCCCAGCAGTATGAAATTAATACATCCAAATACTTTTACCACATCAAAATTGCTGGAGCAAGATTATCCCAGCTCAGTGCTTCATATCCTATAGCCAAAAAGTTTTTGATCTGGAATTAGTGCCCTAAGTGCTAGGCTTACTATGGCCACAAATTTATTCAACTAATAGCTTTTCTCCTCTGCGCAGCTGGCTTGGTGTGGTGTTAGAAACCACCACCCCAGCACATCTACATCACTGAAGTGCCTAGTCCAAGGCAACCAGTGATCTTGGTAGGGTTTTTTGCTGTTGAGAGGAACCTTTCAGTTCTCTCTGCTTATCACAAGGTTTGCTGAAGCTCAGGTGCTGCTGATATTCCTATTAATGTTGAAAGAGGTGGAGAAGTTTGACATGTAATAATAAAGCAATTATTTTGTGCTCTTAATCAGCTTGTTTTGCTGATTAATGCTGCAGCATTCTTTGGTGTTAAGTGTAATCCATTCCCATAAAAACTTTAATCTTCTGCTTCTCAGCAGAGTGACTAACTCAAGTGGGGCTCCAGGCTGTCACACAAATCTCTTAGATCATTTGAAACTAACCTAGGAAAGCCCACACACTTGTCTGTAGCACAAATGTTTCCCAAGGTCTTCCAAAAGCATGATTGTAAAACTGTAAGCTCTCTACAAGGCTTGGAAAAAAGTCTGTTTCTTGGTAAACCTTTCTTCCAGATGACTAAGTACGGTCACTGTCTCAAGAGTGGTTACGCTACAGTAAGAATTTCTGTATTTTTTAATCATAAATTTGTTGGTAAAAAGAAACTATTTTGGTTTTTTACAACAGCAGGCATATTGTCTGTGATTAAAATAGCAAGCGATAACAGTAATGATGGTTCAGCTACATAGAGAGAAGTCAGTTCCTACCAGAGAAAAGTCAGGAAAGGAAGAAAAAGAAAGCTGATAGTTCAATTTATCAAATCCATTCAAATGTAATGCATACAAAATGATGCAGCCTTGTACTGTACTCTGCTACCAGCCCAGCTAGAGATAGGCTGCCAGATGCAATCAGCTGCAGTGGAATCAGATCCAACAACCTGACTTTTGTCTTCTCCTCAGTACTTGCAAAACTTTTCCAAATCACTAAGATCTGCCAGTCTCTAGGTCCCTTCCAACCTAAACCATTCTATGATTCTATGATTCTAAACCAGGGTTTCATCCTTCAATTTTTAATTAGGCCCCATAGATTGGTGTTAAAAAGCTGATTAAACTTAGATTTATTAAGATGCATCTACTGACAAATGCTGTAAGAGTTATAAAGCTTTGCTACTGTGTCCTAGATAGCAAGAATAGACAGATTAAAGCTGAAGCCAGGAATTCGCCAATTAAGATAATTGGTAACCTTAAAGAAAAAGGTAAAATTGATCCCTTACATTATGTCCTTAGTATGAATAAGGAAGAAAGAGCAGGAAGAGACAACTACTCCTTTTTGAGCTACCAAAGAAACTGATTGTGCAGTTGCATGGCATGGCTCTGAGAAAACCACCTTCACCAGTGAGAAAAAAAGATACACCTTTCACACTTGGCCAGAGCATACCAGCCCTGGGGTATGTTGTACAGGCTAATCAGCCAGTCTGACAGGCAGCTGAGATGCCAAATCAGCTCAGAAGGATATTTCTTAAGTATAATCTTAGTAATACATTTTCTCACTTCATCTATTTGTAATGTCTTTCTATTAATGCAAACATGTATTATTTTCTAACTAACTGTAGGTTTTTATCCTTAAACCTTTTCAAAGGATTTAAGGATCTGAAAAACTACAAAGTATCCCTGTTTTTTATCCTTGAAGTCAAAAGAGCTGAAATAACTCTTTGTTGTGCCCTACATCACAATAACTTTATCCAAAGAGTATCAGAGAGCTGAACTTTGGATTCTGCCAAGCTGAGAAAAGATGGTTTAAGTGGCATATGAAAGCATTATCACCTGCGACCTGTGCAAGGTAGATGTTCCCTGATTCTAGCAAAGTATTTGAGAAACTGTCTGAAATTCAAGATCCTTAGATCATCATGGAGAATAGTATATATACACCATGGGTATATAATGATTATAATATAGTATATATCAAATTAGTTCTACAAGGATGATGAGGGGACTGGACCATCTCTCTGACAAGGAAAGGATGAGAGACTTGGGGCTGTTTAGCCTGGAGAAGACTGAGAGGGATCTAATCAATGCTTACCAATATATAAAGGTCAGGAAGCAAGATGGGGCCAGACTCTTTTCAGTTGCGCCCAACAACACAAGGCAATGGCTACAAAGTAGAAAACAGGAAGTTCTACCTAAACATAAGGAAAAACTTCTTTCCTGTGAGAGTGCTGGAGCACGAAACCAGAATGCTTAGAAAGGTTGTGGAGTCTGCTTTGCTGGAGAGATTCAAAACCTTCCTGGACAACCTGCTCTTGATGACCCTGCTTTAACAAAGGAGTTGGACTAGATGATCCCTGGAGGTCCCTTTCACCACCATCCTGAGATGCTGTGATGCTGTGTTTCTGTAACCTCTCTACTATGTAGTTACTTCCTGGAGAAAAAATTACAAAGCACTTTGTGCTTAATACTGTATTGCTGACTGATTGCTTTGAACGACTGTTTTAAAAGCAATACCAAAATTACTGCATTAATGAGACAAAGTTGCTGCTGGAATTGTTTGTGATCAGAGGGGCCTTTGTTCCTTCATTACGAGTAATAGCTGGAACAACACAGACATTCTCTTTAGTAACAATAACCACAATAATGCACATTTAAGATCTTGCCCTTACTGAGATTTGAAGTCTTGCTATTCACACACTCTTGTCACAGGAACTTTTACTTTTCTTCACTAATTGTTGTAAGAATTGGTCTGAGAACCTCTGCTGACAGGACCTGCGTGAAATTATGTCCTAGTCTCCCTCACACATCTGCAGGCAGGATATTTGGATCAGTGTGCTGTTGAATAGTACTAGGCAGCCTCAAGTTTCCTCACCAATTCTTCTGCCTGAACTTACATCACTGTGGCATCTCAGCCTCTGAAATGTATGTCTCTCTGCATTTCGACTTTGTCTTTGACAATACTGATATAGTATCTTCTTGTATTTGCATAGGGAATAAAAAGAAAAAGAGGCAAGAGAATGTGGCAGTTCAATGGTGCAGCACAGCAGAAGAGTAAAGAGCAGAGATGTGCTTGTCTTTGCTTTCCTACAAATCTAAAGCAAAGCTTGAGATGAAATATAAAGCAAGAGTGAGAACAAGCAGCCATGTGCAGGAGCAAGGAAACTTGAGTCAGGGGGTTCAAGTGTAGTTCGCCTTCAATATCCTATTTCCAGTCATACATAAACAAATCACATGAATTTCTGTACACAAATCTGAGCAACACATTTTTAACTATGATTCATACTAGGTTGCACCTGCCACAGAAAATGCTGTAAAGGAAATGTACAGAGATCTGGACTTACTAAGATTGATTTTTTTTCTCTCCTGTTTTCTGTTAGTTCCCAATGAGCAGCCTTCTCTGGTTCATACTAAGATAACAACAGAGAAGGGGTGATGTTAGAGACTCCTGCTACTTAACTTGTTGACAGAAAGTCACAGTACATATCAGCAGGAGGCACAGGCATAAAGACAGAAGTGGATGAAAACATGAACCTGATGATTGGAGAGGTCCATCAAGGAGAGAAAAGAAAGAGAAATAATTGCTAGGAAGTTTTGTTAGTGCATTTCCAACTTAGACGCATGCATAGAGCTACTGGAGACAAAGATGACAACCAATAATAATGCTGTGCTAGAGAGGCAGGTCTAGGTCAAGGCTGCATTCATGCTGGTCAGATCTGATCGACTGTGACAAACAGTGCTGAGTAATTGCTCTAATCACTCCGGTAGGCATTGTACCTTGGCCCAGTAAAGGAATGATGCAACTGCGGCTTCAGAAGCCTGCCACCCCTCCAACCTGACATCTCTGACAGCAGTGCATTCATTTTAATGGGAGGGTTATTTGGAGTTGCTGCTGTTCAACAGGGGAGAGTCCAATGAGTATTCCTAAGTTGGCCAGAGATAAGGGCCTCATTAAAGCACTCAGGAGTACTTATTTGCAGGTTGACTTGCTGTGATGATCAGTTGGTGGAAAACTATAACAACGAGAAGCGCAAAAACATGTCACAGAGCATCGGCTGCAGGTTTGTGCTTCTCTAGAGCAGTGAACAATTAGGGTGGTGTCATCAAAACTTTCAGGTCAACAAAGCAACACATTCGCTTTAAACGAGACAAAGTCAAACCTACTTAATGAAAACCAATCTGGAACAGTCTTCCAAAGTGCATGCTGCTTCAGGATGCCAGGCTGCTTTAGAAGAGCATTGGGTGAAAGCCTCCATGAGAAATACAATTCCCTCCCGTAATTCCCTGGGTTTTTTTCGTCCTTCATCTTTACATATTCTCTGCTTAGCAATAAGGTTGAAGCCTATTCTCCCTTCTAACACAGATGAAGCAGCCTGAGAAATTTCCATCTTTGCTGCAGCAGGATGCTTTCAGAATAAGTGTTGTGCAGAAAGGAGTGTTTGTGCACTAATTGTAAAGGGATGCTACATCTCTCATCCTCTCTAGCCACTCCACTCTCCTAGCAACTTGCTGCCTCTGGAAGTCCAGCAGGGTTGTTTAGCCTGAAGAAAAGGAGGCTCAGGGGAGACCTTCTCACTCTCCACAACTACCAGAAAGAGGATTGTAGCAAGGTGGGGGTTGGTCTCTTCTCCTAAGGAACAAGTGACAGAACAAGAGGAAACAGCCTCAAGTTGCCTCAGGGGAGGTTTAGGTTGAACATTAGTAAAAATTCCTTTCCTGAAAGGGTTGTCAACCTCTGGAACAGGCTGCCCAGGAAAGCAGTGTAATCACCTGCCCTAGAGGGATTTAGAAGACACCGAGATGTGGCGCTGAAGGACATGGTTTAGCACTTGGTAGTGTTAGGTTAATGGTTGGACTCAATGATCTTAAAGGTCTTTTCCAGCCTAAACAATTCTGTGATTCTCTGGTTCTGTACCTGGGCAAGGTTGATGCACATATTAAGTGCCCGAGAGGAACTTGAGTATCTGGTTTGCTGGCTACTGCATCTGCCTCACAAACACTATGCATTACATGATTTTATTGCCCACTCTCTTGGCAGCAGAAGCAAACACTGCTTGCTGTGATGCGATGCACTCCCAAGGATCTCATCTGTGAACAACAAGTGAATTGCCATTGAAATATAGGGCATAGCCTTCTATTACAAGAACTAAAATGTTTAACACATGGGTGAGTTCCCTCTGGGGGACTAACACTTGGCAGAGCTGGCCTCCCTTAATAACATGATGTTCTCCAATGGAATGACTACAATAGATAATACTAAGTGGATGAAAGCGAAAGGCATGGCTGGCAAATACTTAAGATATTTTTTTTCTCATTTCTCTCTGTGTCTGTGCATTCATCCAGTGGTACCTGTCTGTAAGGAGGTTAGGCTACTTGACCTTCAGAAAATAGGTGGTGTTGCAAATCTAGCATCACTGTTGCTTGCACTGCTGTAAACATTCATCACCCTGTAACAGCAGAATTCCAGAGCTGCCCTTTAGAGAAAGTTTATAGCTGGTTTGGTATCACCTAACTGCTGCTGGGTAGTGCGAGATGCAATTCAAATTCTATATTTAAAATGCATTTTTCTCTTAACTGTTTGAGTTCTTGGCATTTTGCAGCAGTGTTTGGGTGAGAAGAGACTTAAGAGCATGGAAATGAGCATCAGGTGATTGACAGAGGGTTGTGGCTTCATCATCAGGAACCATGACACAGGAATCATGACACAGGAAAGGCACAGTGTGCTTGGGAAGGCAGCCACATTCATCTTCTTTGTGAAGTTTTATCCAGGAAAGGTGAATTTGAACTAATTGTCACACCCTTACTAGGACTACTGGAAGCCTGGAGAACATCATAATACAAGAACATGGTCACATCAACAAGCAAAGACTAGAAGAAGAGACCCTAGATAAAAGGAAACATCTTGTTCAGGGATCTTAAAAGTGCTTATCAATATCCAAAGGGCAGGGGGCAAGACAATGGGCTCAGACTCTTCAGTGGTGCCTACTGATAGGATAAGGGGTAATGGGCACAAACTAGAGACTCTACATAAACATATGGAAAAAATTATTTCCTGTGAGGCTGAAAAAGCATAGGAACAGGCTACCCAAAAATGTTGTGAATTCTCCTCCTACGGAGAGATTGCAAATCTGCAATCCTGGGCAGCCTGCTCTAGTAGAAGGGTTGGACTGGGTGATCTCCAGCTCCCTTTCAACGTCCACCATTGTGTGATTCTGTGACCTCCAGGATCATTGTGGTCATATCACAGAAAGGTTTTCACCTATTTGCTGCCTTTAACTTGTGGTTTGCAGCTATTCAAGGACAGGTCAGTTAAGGGAGACTTCTTCAGCAATCTGGAATTATCTTTTTGACATCTCTTCAGTTGAAACTTTACTGATGGAGAAAGACAAAGGAAGATCTCCAAAGGTAGATCACAGTGGAGGGGGAGAAAACTGAGGAAAAGTTAATGTCCTAGAAAAAGTATTTGTAAACATTTTGTGTTTTGTCATTTGGTTTTGCGGTTTTATAGGTAGACATGGAAGTTTAATGACAGCATTTCAAAAAGAAATCATGGACGTGTTGAGGAGACAGCAGAGGCAGAACTTGAGAGCCACATCCATCAAGGTATGCAGCATTAGTGCATGGTTTCTTCAAAACTGACTTAAATGTCTCCATTAAACTGCGAGGCTGTTCACCTAAAATACAGCCAGTTGTGTTTAGCATGGCTTGACATTCTTGGCCACTGAGCTAACTTCTGAAACACTGCTGTCCTTGTATCCACCTGCACTTAATTTTATTCAGGGTTAGATGAGGGAATGTTTGGAATACTGGAGAATTTTTTTAATTATGTAGCTTCTGTCATTCACCATTGTGAAAGGGAATTTATTTTGATGTCTTGATCTGTTTTTTTTCCTTTTGTCATACCAGCATTAATGAGTAACTCTGTTCATTCTGTTGAAAGCAGGTAGTTATACCCACAGTTGGTATCCAGAGATGGGGCTTCAGTGACTCTCACTTGTACAAGCTGTGGATTTAGCCCATGTTCTCAGCGGACCTATTCCAGATATATATGAAAATTAGAATCCAACCAAACAGGTATTCAGACTGGTTACAGTTTTAATTGTGGGAACTGCTTGTGTAGGGACATTACACTGAAAATTGATTATAGCTGCTTCGACAAGTGTAACACTCTGTAGGAAAATCAATCCTGTTTCTGTAATGAAGAAAAACAAGTCATTTTCAAAAGGAAATATGATTATACAATCACAGCTTAGGTTGAAGAAACAGAAGGCAGCTTAATACAGTGCAGGCTTGCTCAGAGGGAATATCCACTCGCTGAGGCCAGCATAACAAGATTGGATTCCAGTTTAATGTGGTTGTGACTCAAATCCCTTTGGAGAGTTTGTTTGACAATCTGACAAAGTTATCTCAAGAAAAATAGGTTAAAAAACATAAACTTGACTTCAGTAACTGCATTTCCTCTTCAGCATGTAGAGTATTTTGCCTGGAGGCTCCTGCAGCCCGCAGCCCCATAGGTAATACCACTTTGTGCCTTTACATAAACCAAAATGTTTTTGCAGGCATTTTGCTCCAAGGAAAGGCCTGCCACGTGATCTTAATACAGGGAAATAAGGTCTTTCTGATCTCTCTGTATGAAAGAGAGAATATGAAGGAGATGAAGTGTAACAGCTGTTACCACAAGGATGCGGGCTTGTCTCCAGTAATTTCTAACTACCATTTTAGTCATATTACAGTAGATGTCCAGGTTCCCTCATAATGCATTTGAGAAACTCCTGTTTAACACTGAATACTCACACTTTGTGTCAAAGCATGACACGCTAAGTGAAAGTGAATGGGCAGCACTGTTGTGCTTCCAGAGATGGGAAATGGAGGCAGAGAGAAGTGCGCCATGTCGCCTTTGGGGCTAATTGCTTAGTCACTGGCAGAGTCAGGTCACTCCCACACTCTATCTTCGGGCACAGTCACGGAGTCTCAACAGCAGTAATTGGAGCTTTCAAGATATTACATTCTCTAACTATTCATTACTGTCCCCAGTTGTCATTTGCCATATTTCAGCTGGTAGATACCAACTCTCACATTTGAGCCACCAGGACATATTATGTAAATCCTAATAGATTCACTGCCAGGTCTTCTCAAGTCACCTTCATGTCCTATGAGAACAGGCTGGAGTTGTTCAGCCTGGAGAAGGTTCGAGGGTGACCTTACTGTGGCCTTTCAGTACTTAAAAGGGGGCTTAGAAGAAAGATGGGGAACAGACATTTTAGCAGGGTCTGTTGCAACAGGACAAAGGGTGATGTTTTTAAACTCTTAAGAGGGGAGATTTACACCAGGTAGAAGGAAGAAATTATTTACACTGAGGGTGATGAAACATTGGCACAGGTTGCCGAAAGATGTGGTAGAAAGCCCATCCCTGAAAACATTCCAGGTCAGGTTGGATGAGGCTCTGAGCAACCTGATGTAGTTGAGGAAGTCTCAGCTCACTGCAGGGGGATTGAAATAGACAAACTTGAATGGTGCCTTCCAACTCAAATCATTCTATGATTCTATCACTGGTTTACATCAAGCTGGATGAACTGAAACAGGATAATGTTCACTAAGAAGTAGTCATAGAGAGCTGGGAGAGGTAACTCATTAAACTTCTCTAGGTGCACTTGCAGTAGTGAATCTGACTATATCTTTATTTCCTGACCAGTAATGCATTCCATGTGATGAATTGCTGGTCCTTGGCAATCATACACACCTTCCTGCATATCTGGCTGCAATGTATTCTAACGCTTCACTCAGGTTCTAGAATTGAACTATACATACACACTGATAAATATGGCTAATAATGCTAAACAAAGATTTTTATTGATCAAAATAAGTAACTTAAACTTTGCCTGTTAATAAACAATCCCGACAGGTCACAGGACGGAGGGAGAGGATCCATATTCAGCTAAGCAATTCACACTCAATTCCTGCATGCCACACTCACATCATGAGCTGGGGCTCTCACAGAGAGCGCTCAGAACTTCAGCACAGTCCTGCTGATTTTTCAGTCCCTAACAAATTTTAACCAGAACACTAAGAGCCAGGAGCTGCCACATCCCAGAAAGTTAAGATCCCTCTCTCCTCAGCACTCAGTGAGCATAGCTGATTGGGTGAGCACCTTCCTGTGAAACAGCTACAAACAGGTATTTGGGAGTATTTTTCCTTTCACAAGTTCTCCCCATAATGGAATATAACCTTCTGCTAGGAGTCATAGCTCTTCTCAATGACCCAGAGGCTTCAGGGACCTGGAACCTGCAATTCATTGGCTTTACTGTACTCAGTTTTCTTTTTTCTTTTTTTTAATCCATATGGACGTAGAAAGGAGTGGACTGAAGCTTGAGGACAGGAGATTTAGACTGCTTATTAGGAGGAAATTTGCTAGAGCAAGGGTGGTGAGACACTGGAAGAGGTTGCCCAGGGAGGCTGTCAATGCTTCCTCCCTAGAGGGAGGCCAATTTCAAGGCCAAGCTGGATGAGGCCTTGAGTAACCTGTTCTAGTGGGAGGTGTCCCCGCTCACGGACCGGGAGTCGGAACTAGATGATCTTTGAGGTCTCTTCCAACCCAAACCATTTTATGAATTTTTGCACTCACCGAGGTACGTCGGCACTGGGGATGAGGAGTGCGGTGCGGAGCTCCGGCAAGGAGCTCCTTGGCGGCGGTTCCCTGAAGCCAGAACCGCGGTTGGTCTGCGCTGGGGCCGGCAGCTCCCGAGCGGGCCGCTGAGGCGGCGGCCGGGGGCAGCAGCAGTGGCGGCAGAGCCAAACGGGCGTTAACCGCCAACCGGCAGTCGCCGAGGAAACCAGCTCCGGTGGCAGGTAAACTCGCACCGGGGAAGGGACTCGAGACAAAAAAGGGCGGGAAAAGGCTCTTCTGGGGGTTTTGAAGCCGGGAAAGTGGCTGGCCCGCGCTGGGGGGCACCAGCTCGTGGGCGCGGCCGGTACCGCTACCGGCGGCAGGTGTAAGTGGAGTGTAAGCAGGCTAACGGGCACCCGCCGAGGTAAGCCTGTACTGGAGAAGGAATCTCAGGTGAAAAGGGCTGGCAAAAGGCTTTTGAGAAGCGCATTTTGACGCTGGGGAAAGCGTCTGGCCTGTGCCAGGGACCGGTAGCGCAAGGGCGGGCTGCTGAGGCGGCGCGAGCCGAAACAGCCGCACCCGCGGAGGCAGAGTCACCCGCGGCAGAGTTGACCGCGGCAGAGTCACCCGCGGAGGCAGAGTCACCCGCGGCAGAGTCACCCGCGGAGGCAGAGTCACCCGCGGCAGAGTTAACCGCGGCAGAGTCACCCGCGGAGGCAGAGTCACCCGCGGCAGAGTCACCCGCGGAGGCAGAGTCACCCACGGCAGAGTTAACCGCGGCGGCGGCAGCGCGGCAGAATCACCCGCGGCGGCGGCAGCGGCAGCGGCATCCGCCGAGACCGCACCGCGGCCAGCAGCCCTTCCTCCAGCGCTCCACCATTCTGCTTCTTTGGAGGAGTGGCTCCGCACTGACCTGCTGTGGCTCTTACTGGCGCTGTTTAGCACCTTTGTTGGTCATGTGGAGTTGGACTCAGGACACTTAGCAAGTTTGCGCATGACATCAGACTGTGTGGTGCAGTTGTTGTGCTAGAGGGGAGGGATGCCATCCAGAAGGACAAGCTGGAGAGGTGGACATAGGCCAACCTCATGCAGCTCAACAGGGCAAAGTGCAAGGCCCTGCCCCAAGGTCAGGGCAATCCCAAGCACAAATGCAGACTGGATGATGATTGTCTTGAGAGCAGCCCTGCACAGAAGGATTTGGGGGTGCCTGTGTTGAGACATTTGACACGAGCTGGCAATGTGCGCTGGCAGCCCAAAAAGCTAAATTTATCCTGGTTTGCATCAAAATATGTGTGGCCAGCATGGGTAGGTGATCCTGCCCCTCTGCTCTGCTCTGCTCTGCTCTGCTCTGCTCTGCTCTGCTCTGCTCTGCTCTGCTCTGCTCTGCTCTGCTCTGCTCTGCTCTGCTCTGCTCTGCTCTGCTCTTGTGAGACTCCACCTGTAGTAGTGCTTTCAGCTTTGGGGCCCTCAGCACAAAAAGGACATAGATCTGCTAGAGATGGTCTGGGGGAGCACCACAAAGATGACCAGGGTGCTGCAGCAACTCTCCTATGAGGACAGGCTGAGGGAGTTGGGGCTGTTAAGCCTGGAGAAGAGAAGGCTCCAGGGAGCCCTTGTAGTGGCCTTGCAGTATTTGAAGGGGACCTATAGGAAAATGGGAGAGGAACTTTTTATAAGGCCATGTGATATTACAAGGGGCAATGGTTTTAAACTAGACCAAGGTAGATTTAGATTAGACATCAGGAAGTTCTTTACTATCACAGTGGTGAGACTTTGCAATGGGTTGCCCAGAGAAATTGCGGATGCCTCATCCCTGGAAGTATTTAAGACCAGGCTGGATGAGGTGTTAATCGACCTGGTCTAGTGGGAGATGTCCTTGTCCATGGCAGGGGGTTGGAACTTAGACGATCTTTAAGGTCTCTTCCAACTCAAGCCTTTCTATGATTTGCAACAATGAGAAAAGATTTAGGTAGAACAATCAATTCTGTCCCCTGTTCCCCCTTCCCTACTTGTGAAGCACCATCATCTGCACATCACATCTGCACATCTCTACCACCAGCCTCTAGCAGTTAAGGGCACAGTCAGTAAAAGATGTATGTTGCCACCTCCTGCATCTTGGAAACTATGATGCCCTGACATGTGGTGACATGAAAATAGCACTTTGCTTGTGGCACAGTGACTTCCAAGGGTTGTTCTTTGGTAGTAAGAGCTCGTAAGTAGGAGCTAACTTTCCTACTACAGTTCAGCAGGCCCTAGTCCCAAACTACACTTGAGAGATGGGAATGAATGGCATATGGGATTTGTTGTACTCTAGCCTACCTTGTGGCTCCAGCTGATATAAGCACTCTCAGATGTGCTGTGAATAATTCAACAGGAATGCCTGCCTGTCTGCACCAAATTTGTATTGCCAGGTGAGCCAGTAATGCATAAATCCAATCTTAGTGATCATCTGACCACAGCCTAAATATTCAGAATGTGGCTCTATCATTAATCTCGCTGTGTGATTTGAGACAAGTCATTTTCCTTTTGCTGAGAATCACTTTCCCACAGCTGGAAAATGGGACGTAGCAGGTTCCAATAAACCCATACCTCTTGGGAACTTCCTGTCCCACTGCAGGATGTAAGTAAATCCTGCTAGGAGAGAATGAGCATTTGCAAACAAAAAAAGAAACAAAAAAATAATAGGTTTTTTTTTTAAAGAGAGTGATGTGAGAATGGGGAACAGCTGCAGTTTAAAAGGTTGGTTGGAGGTTGCCTTAAAACATAAGAAGCTTTATTTTTATTTATAAAAAATAAAATTACTTAGAGAGTAAGCCAGTTCATCTCCATGCTGTAGATACAGTTGGCCCAAAAGACCTGTTTCTGAGGGCTCTGCTCTGAAGCATAGAGATCAGCATTGGTAAATGCTGTTGCTCAGAGAAAAATTCTGCTCTTGTCATTAATTAGATGAAACTGAAATAGTATTTGAAGTTTAGTCCATCCGTTCATTTTTCTGTTTACCATTAGATACTTTTCCCCTCTTTATAGCTGGACTGAAATATTTCCCTGAACAGTATCTGGTGATTTCATGTGGTGCCAACCTGTGAATGTTCACACAGGTGAAAAATAAATGAGGGGGAATATCAAGGGTTAGGGCTGGGCCAGACACTATGTGAGCAACAGATGGTCTGTATGAACCCCTTTCCCTTCCCAAAGGGAAAAAGGAATAGAGGCTGATGGACTGGAAAACTAAAGCAGCTTTAATGAAAATAATAATAATAAAATGCAATGGATACAAATAGATACAAACCAATACTGATCCCAACTCCATGGTGACAGTGCTGTCACCATCACTACTGATACTGGAGGGCAGGCACTGGGAAAATCCCAGATTGGATTTAGCTGCAGATGGGAACTGAGATTCAGGAACTGGACTCTGGAACTCTATTGAGGATCGGGATCAAAGGCAGAATAGACAGAATCCTCAGATGTCAACCACTGAAGAGGCTTGGCCCTGGTCCTCTGATCCCTCAACTTTTGAACTGTATATGATGTAAATGAAATTGAATCCCTTGTTGATAGTTTTAGAGCCACTTGATTTTGCGGTGACCTTGGTCTGCACAGGAGGAAGTCAAAGCAAGAGCCTTTCTGCACCCTAATCCGTGGTGGTAACTAACCATCAGCATTATCACTCTTTTCACAGACAGTGCTGCTTCTAGCATGGTGTTAGCTTCAGAAAGTGCTGTCACTGGCAAGAGACTGAGCTGAAGAGTCAGGTCACTGAACAGAATTAGTTCTGTTCTAGCTCAAACAAGGACAGAGAATAGTATGATGACTTTATCTTTTTTCAGACAATTATTTTTGTTTGTGTTTTATGGAAGGGGCATAACATGGATGAGAAGGCATTCTATACCTTGCTTACTAGCTGTTGAAAAAAATACACATTTCAACCTTCCAAACCAACAGTTATGCTGAAGCAGTGTGTAATGTTTAATGAAGTATTGCATTTACACAGCCCATTTTTCTCTTGCTACCAATATGTGTCATATATTGCCACTGTTACTACTACCTTTAATGATTAATGGTTTGGCCTGTGTTTTGGAAGAAAAGCACTTTTTATTCAAAGCCACCGAAGAAACAGAGCAGAAACATGATGAGCTCAGTTCAACAGTGGACCTGAATGTCTCAAATCAGCCTAAAGTCTGTTTTAAAGTCACACGTACTTTCTGGTTTGTTTATTTTGTTCTCTTTTGTATTTTAATGTATATTCTTACTGCCCAAAGCAGACTGTAAGTGGATTCAGCAGCCTTCTTAAACTGCTAAGTTAAGCATGTGTTTAAGTACATGAGTAATCAGTGAACTCAACTCCAGAGACATGAACTAAGCCTGAGAATACACAACTCCCTGAATACATGACTTGGTGTGGCTGAGAAGGACAAACTCTGCTGCAGGAATCTGATCCCAGAGCTGCTGAGATCAGGGAACAACAACTTAAAGTAACCACACACATGCTGAAGCATCTTTTCTCTAACACAACCTCCTGAGCTGGGCTGTTGTGCTTTGCCCACCATCCAAGTACCCGAGCACCTTTGAAAACTTAAGTCCTTCATTTTACACTAGATTTTAAGGTTTGAAATGTTTACACTTGAGTTCAGTGGACCTTTACTTACATTAAGTACACTTACAACTGTGGAAATCCACTTCTATTCCTTGCTGGCCACAGAAGGAGCACATAATTGCTTTACATACCAAACCAGAGGTTACTAATGATTTTCAAAACCCCAAAGCAGAAAATGCATTGTCAAATCAAGGTTAATTTATAATATGTTTTGCTCTCCTGCTAAAAAGTAACACATTAAGAACATTATCCTGTGCCTTCCACAGATTAAGAAATCTTAGAAATGGAGAAACTTCTTTTACTCATCAAGATCTAACATCCTTTACTGTCGTGCAGGATTACATCTTAATTGGTGTCACATTTGTTAGTGTTTTATCCAGTAAAGGTTTAAATATCACAAAGAAGGGAATTTACAGTTTATAGTCATCCTGTCAGTGCTGAGATAAGGGTGTTACTGGTGTGGCATAAAAATCTCTAAGTATTAAAAATGAGGAAAGGTTGTTGCTATTTCCAGTAAGAAACAACTTCCAATATCTGAATTTGAGCTGCTGCTTCAGATTGTGAATTTTGGAAAACCCTTCAGGTAAATGAAAAGCTGAGTCTCTGTCACATGCATTACTCAGTCAAAAAATTACCACTACCACCCCAAAACCTCCTTTTTATTTATGAATTATACTTAGGGCAGATATTTTCAGACACCAAATGTGACTCAGTGCTCTCTCAAAACCCCTTCTGTGAAAGTCTGATCTGCCATATATTTTGTTTAAAAGTTAAACTGCTGCTCTTTTTATTTCTTTATTACAATGAAAAATGTGAATCTTCTGCCTGTTTGGGTTTTTTTCCCCCCTATACTTGTTTGCTTTAAAAATAATGACTAAAATCCTGCCCCTGGGAGATCTGCCAAGATATCACTCATCTAGTGCAGTTTTCACACCATAATGTAAGCACTGTGGAGGCTGAATTTTAAATAAAAACATTCTCTTTCCAAATGCTTTTTAGTCACTAAAATTAAACAAGCTGGGGGGAAAAAAAAAAAAAAACAACAAAAAAAAACTGTTAAGGCCTTCCTCTCCTAAGGACTTTACATTTTTGCTCTTGACTTTTCCCAAATTATAATTTAAATAGTTTCTCAGTTCTCACGGGCAGGCCAGCAAGTCAGGACTTGGACAGTGAACCCCCAGTCCCTGTTTTTCTCTCAGCTCTTTTAAAAAAGTGCTTATCAGACAGTCTTCATATGCACAGGGGGAAAAAAAAAAAAGGCAAACAATCCTTTTATTTTTATGGGTCATGCATAGGCCTTCAGTCAGCTGACTTTTCTCAGTTAACTTTTAGCTAACATTGCGTTTCTGAGCAAGAGATATTGACTCATTCACTCAGGTTCCTAACAAGCAGTTCCACCCTATTCTTGGGAGTAGAGGTTTTTCACTTTGCATTTAATTCTATTTTCAGTGTCTTGTCTTTCTGTATTTCAGTGTCTTTTAATGGTTTCATATGCAAATATCGATTACAGACACTGGTGATTTAGATAATATCACCACACAAGCACCAAGTTATGCTTCCTTCTACATCAGATTGCGTTTCAAGAGCACCGGGGCAAGGCCAATACAAGTTGTGGCATTGTAATAGGAATTCCAGTGAAGCACAAAGTGCTCAATAAATGACAAAGGTATCTCTTGAGGAACAAGCTGAAAGCCATTTATACTTCAGCATAAAAAGAGGCAGAATGAGACAAATTTCTTGCTGTTCTCTTTATTGATTAAACTTCATGTTAAATTTGAAGGAAGTGCATTCAGTGGCAGTACAGTCTCTGGAACCCCATGTCTAATTCAACTAACTCAAGGATAAACTTGCAGTTGTACAGACAATGTGTATTAATCAGCTATTAGCTTTGACACACGGTGATGCAGCATAAGAAAATTTGGGAGGGAGAAGATTCTTTATGCTATGAAGAGGCTTGCAGAGTTGCATGACAGGGCATGCAAATGAAATAAAATTAATAATATGCAAGAGCTAGTTAAGGAATAGTTGGAATAGGAGCAAGTGTCTTAAAAAATCTTCCTCCATCTGCTGTACACAAGGCTTTACGAACACAGACTCATGACAGAGCACCAACAGATAATGTATGATCATGCACGTCTTGAAGAAGACCTGTAGCTGATGGGAGACGGCAAAGCAACCTGCATAAGACATAAGACTTCAGAAGAGTCATCTCTTTTTATTAGGAAACTTTACATAAGTCTCCTCACACTTCTTTAATTCTAGAAGTACATCTACCAATTCACAGATGCAGATTGCATCTGACTGGAAAGAACCATCAAGGGTCATCTTGTCCAGCTCCCCCCCAGTCAGCAGGGATGCTTCCAACTAGATCAGGCTGCCCAGGGCCACATCAAGTCTGATCCTGAATGTTTCCGGGCCAGGATGCCATTGGCCTTCTTGGCCACCTGGGCACACTGCTGGCTCATGTTCAGTCGGCTGTTGATCAGTGCCCCCAGGTCCTTCTCTGCCTGTCTGCTCTCCAGCCACTGTCCCCAGCCTGTAGTGCTGCATGGGCTTGTTTTGGCCAAAATGCAGAACCGGGCACTAGGACTTGTTAAAACTCATGGCACTATAGCCAAGCTAAACTTCTCCTGGTGCAAGTTGAGGCTGTTTTGTCCTCTTGTTTGTTACTTGGGAGAAACTCAGCTGGACAAGGCCCATGCCACAGGCTTGTATTGTCTATTAAAACACACCTATGCTTACCTGTGTTCTCACTGTTAGTGGCCTAACAGCTTCACTTGCAGCTCACTGCAGGGGCAAATCTGATTCCACCTAATCTTCCTCTTGGAGTAAGTGAGGGATGTCTATTACTTTGCTTTAAAAACAAGCAGTTCCTGCTCTAAGAATGTAATGCCATTCTCTCTCCACAGGCTCTTGCTCCTTGCTTTGACTAGTAGCATTCACAGGTGACTTTCTAGCAATCACAGGGGTTCTTTCCACTCTTAAAGGTATGATCATATCAATGTCACACTTCTTTAGTGTGCTTTTACTTTGGTTTTTCTGCCTGTGTGTGACCTCAGGGAAAAAGCAGGTGACTCTTGCTATATGCTGTTCCTCACCTCTTTAGTGATGCTAGCTTTGAGGAGCAGTGTCAGGCTCTGGAGAGGAGGCAGAATGTGCATGCCTTTTTCAAAAGCTGAATGCAAACTTTTTTCTCATCCATCTGAAAAGGTTACTTAGCATAACTGTTCCTAGAAGAGAGATCTGGATCTGGAGAGGATTGGAACTGACTGGGATTTGACCCTGGTCTGAGCTGTGCATTATGCTTTTCTGACTGATCATTAGTTTACTCCTCACCTTCTAACATCTCACTCTCTTCTTTCTGAACCCTAAGCCTGACTGATGAGGAGACTGGAAAGTCTTTCCTTGCAGGCCCTTGGTGACTCCCTGTAGGAAAGGAAATCTGCAGATGAGGTGGTGTATTTTGCAGTGTCACTTCAGGCTGTCATGCTGCAGGCTTGCCAAGCCTGAAGTTTTGACCCATAGAAGGTATTTTTGATGTTTTCTCCCATCTCCTTCTCTCTTCCTTGCTTCCCAGAAGATGTTTTCATTGCTTTGGAGCATCAGTCTTTAGTACCTATGTGCAATGCTTTCTGCACACCACTTCATCCATCACACTGTGAGCCATTTAAGTTAAGGATGTGTCATTCATAAACTTAATCCAGTGAGTAAAAGACCTGAATTTGGTCCAGGATAGCTGTAAAATAGAGATAAAGGGTAACATTACCTTGTAGTTCAGCTGCCTAACCAAAATTTACTGTGTTTAATTGAACAGTGATAAATTCAGTTACCTTCTCTCTCTTCTTTCCCAAACATCCTCCTTCAAACAATTTTATATTTATGGGGGGGAGGTTTTCAGCTACAGTCACTATCCAGTGAAATAGAAATGGGGACAACCTGCACGAAGAAAGACAAACTGATAGATTGTTAGACAGACTGAATCGGTTTGTAGAGTTGACAATTATATTCATTAACTCAATCAGCCTTCTGTTAATAGTGTGGGTTTGATTGCTGTCTTGCCTACAGGTAAATCTCCATCAAAATTACAACCATCAGTTAGTCCCCATTTTTAGAAACTGTATGTGCTGAGGAGAAAGGGGAAAAAAAAAAAATAAAAGAAAGAAAAATCTGTTGCGGTTTACTTCTTCCAGCAGCAAAAAGCTGCTCCAAAAGCAGCGGGAGGTGCGGAGCCACAGTGACCTCAGCTGGCGCCAGTGAGACCGTGCGGTGCCACTAACCACGTCCACAGCTCCTCCTCACTGTGCTTACAGCTTGAGGATGCCAAACACCTTTCTGCCCTGTGGTTCAGCTTCTGCTTGCTGTTACAAATCCAGGTGCTACAGCCCATACTGGACTGAGATGGTCTTCAAGTCCCTGTTCTCATCTCTTCTGAGAAAGGAGGTTCAGAATGGCCACGTTTCACTGGGTAAAGATAGATGACAGCAGCTAGGCAGATGTTAGGTGTCCCCAACATTTAGTAATATAAGTATCTTATGCTGATGTCAGCCTCAAATTTAAGGGGGAGTGATGACTTGAAATAAATAATTCTCAGTAAAATCCCTTATGAAGTAACTTCATTTTATAAAATTTGCAGAATGTTCTGTAGCATGTTCTTATATTGTCAATTCTCAGGTCACAGTCCAGAGTAAGTACAGTGTCATTTATAAAACCCAGTGCTGTAAAGAGCATTTACATACATGTTCCAAGGTGAAAAGTGATAATCTCTTTTTTAAAAACTCATTTACATATATCTGCCCACATTTTCTGCTAATTTAGCAAGCCGAGAAGCTCATTACCTCTACAAATAACAGAATTACCATCTTCACCATAAACTAGTATCTTTTAGTTTCCCTCTTGGAAGTTTCCTTTATATTAAAATACATCAGTGGTAGTTTCATGGATATTAGGGATCTGTTTTTTCCACTGATAAGCAATAAAACCCATCTCTTCTCTTTTTCACCACAGCAAATAAACCCTGAGTAAGCCCAGACCTACAGACTGTACATTCAGCTAAAACAAATTTCTTTATTGCCATTTGCATCCACAAAGTGATGTAGATTTAGACTGAACCTCGATCCAACTTTGCGTATTCAGAGGCAGTGACTTCATAGGAGGCAATTCTCATAAAACTGAACCCATCTTTTGCTGGCCCAGGTTCACATGCTGTGAAATAGAAAGCTTCTTGTTGGGAGCTGGAGGAGGTCACAGCACCAAGCTGTGCTGTAAGAGAAGGTCACTAAGAGGGCTGGGGAGGGAGGGTAGTTTGGGTTAACAACTGGCAAGAGCAGGCTGGGAATGGGGCACTGTCAGTGTTCACAGCACACTGGTTCACATCGGCTCTGTGACACAGAAGTTTTCAGGGAGTCTCAACTTCAACCTTGAGCTGCTTCTCAGGAAAATTTGAAAAGTGATGCTGTCTTCCTTATTGAGAGGAAATTCTCTTAAAAATAACACTGCTGTAGAGAAAGGTAACTTTTTTTTTTTTTTTTTTGCCTTATACACTATGTCTGGGTCCCTGATACCCAGCCACTTGCATCCAGAAGTCTCAAACCAGAACTGCTTTGAACTTACTTTACACAACCAAAAGGAAAAACTTCTTTCCTGTGAAGGTGCTGGAACCCTGGGCAACCTGCTCTGGGTGGTTCTGCTTTATCATGAGGGTTGGACTAGGTGGTCTTCAGAAGTCCCTTCCAACCCTCACCATTCTCTTATAAGCAAGTAGTGCCAATTTCCTTTGAAGCTACCATGGAATCTATATGCATCCTTAATTTTTTATTTTGTTGTGTTTTTTTTTTTCCCTGGAGACATGGGAAAAACCAGAGCTTGCTGATATGTCAGGAAAATGTCATTTTTCAGTCATATCCCACCACTGCTATTAGGAAAATAGACATTTCCATTCTAGCAGCAACTTGGAGTCAGTTTTATTTTGTGTGCCAGGTTCTTTTTGTGTTGTTTGTTTGGTTTTTTTTTTTTTTCAGCAGGGTGGATGTTGGCTTATTGGTTACGAGAGCCTGTACAATCACTGCAGTGGAAATAAGAAGCACTGACACTAAAGCGGGAGAAATAACAATGTTGGTTTCTTCTCACTGAGTGGGAATTTCAACATCTATAGATGAAGTTTAACACAAACACAAGGAAATACAGCTGTCTGCTTCAGTGGACAGTGCATCTGGACTGATCTACTCTGGATTTTCCAGCTCCATGAATGAGCAGCAGTTCCACAAGGGAAGTTTAAAACAAAATTATGGGAAAAAAATGTCTTGTCTTTCAAGTTTTTTATTTCCCTTTAGTCTACAAGTATTTTTATAGTCTTGGTTGAGACATATGCAACAAAGCTTTTATCCAAACCCCTTAGCATTAACTTCTTTAATTTTCCTTCCCATTTTGTTGGCAACTTATAATGAAACTGTGATTTGGCATATCTGAATATCCACTGCTATCAGTTGTAGCCTTTGTTCAGACCCTGAGACTTGGTCCCAGCTTTGCAAGAACAGATGGAGTTGTAGGATGCAGGGGGAGCAGTGTGCATCTGACTCAGTAGACAGAATATGAGCAGGGTATTGGGCATTGCTGGTGGAACCAAGAAAAGCATCTTTGAATCATCCCAGTCATTGGATTGGTCTCCTGTTAATTGCACAGTAACAACATCTTTAAAATCAACAACCATTGCCTTTCACATAGCACCCTCCATTTCTCAGCTCACAAGGCAGACATTTCAACTTTTGTGCATTGGTTAAGCTGCAGTATAAATAAATGACTTTTCAAAGATTATAAATAGAACCTATATCAATTAAATAACAGAAGACCAACTAGGCAGGGTGGTCCAGGGACCAGCCCAGCAAAAGAAAGACTCATGCTCCTCAGATATATGCTTGCTGTGTAGCATTAAGCAAACTGCTTATTCTGCTGTGTCCTGTTTGCCCAAACTTGCCAAACAGTCCTTCATTTTTGCAGGATGAGGTTTGATGTACAGATAAATAAACGTGAGAAGAGCAGACAGTCTGTATGACAAAGGCGATGTACATCTCCCACAGTATAGTTAGTCTTGCGAGGGTTTTCTGAATGCTGGCATGGTCTGACCATCTTATCCCCTCCCTTGAAATAAACTCTTTTTCACTCACAATGTCATTTTATCCAGTCTTCATAAAAATCTGATCACAATATTTGATTGACATTTTTCCCTGAAAGATGTATGAGGGCGAGGTGAAGCTATACACAAATGCAATTCTAACTGATTGTTACAGCTCCTAGATCAGATTCTCAGCTGATGGGGGTACAGGGTAATTGGATTACAGTTAATGTAAATCTCCTGATTGACACCGGCTAGGCATCCAGTCCCATCTTCTCAAATCAGCCACTTTTTCAAAGGACTGAGAAATGCAATGTTTTTCTTGGTTGTTTTGTTACAAGATGTAATGAGAAAATAGACTAAGCTTTAACAGTGAACTTCTCAGCTTCTCTGAATTTAAGTTTACTCTTCCTCTAATATCATTTTTTTTATGTCACAACTAGACTGCAGATCAAAAGGCTGACTGTATCAAGGGAATTTGGTGTTTTACATTTAGAAGGAACATTTAATGAATTATGCTGCCCCCAGATAACCTCTATTTCATTTGTATATAATGCTCAGGGCTAAGGATTGTCTTCCTGATCCTACTCCGATGTTAGGCAGTATGATTCAAGAGTGGTCACATTACTGCTCCCATCTTTACTTCACACTCAATCCTGCAAGCACCAAGAGCCTTAACTCCCAGTGAGGATATAAAATGGCTTTAATACAACAATAATCTTAAAATTTAGAGGCAATTTCAGAGGCATAAAGTTCAGAGTGAAATCAAATGCTTAACTTTTTCTCTGTGTGGCTAGTGGGCAAAACATGTAAACATGACCTTTTAGTAATTTAATATTTAGTGCTTTTTATATTAATGCCTAATTGCTAGATTTTCTTTTTCTGAAACATTAAATTGCCTATAAATATTCTGTCCTCAATCCCTGGAGATATTACTGACTCTGCTCCAAATAATTGGGCTCATCAGTTCACAATTCCAAAAAATTAAGTCCAAGTATTGGAATAGGAAAGGCACAGTTACAAGCAGTATTGATGGCTTTTTGTCCACCTGTTTTCCACTTATATTTCCTCCTTGGTAGATCTACAAAATAAATCTTTTGACCAGCAGCACTGATTGTTGCTCCAGGTCAGAGTGCATGTGACAGAACCAACATTGCCTTTACAGAGGCCAGATGTTATAAAATGCAGCAGAAGCAAGACAAGCTGTGGACTAGATAAAGGAAAAAAAAAAATTTGAAGATCCAGAGTTATTTTCTTCCCCAAGGACTTTTTCATGTGTTTGCACATCACATAAACACCGACCTGATGTGTTGGAAGTGAGCTCTTGGCATCGGTATCAGCAGATAATGTAAAATAACTCTGCTGAGGCCAGCAGAGTTGGGTGCCTCTGTTACAGTGAAGTCCTTGTATGTGCTAAATGCTGCTCTCCAGTATCAGCAATAATGCATGAAAGAATTGAGGGAAGCTGCAGGATTTTAGATTTCCCCTCTTTGTAATTAATATTGACCTTGCTGCCTTTCAAGGTATGAATTCAACATAAAGCAATTTATATTAGGGCAAAGGATTTTTAGGTTTGGGGTTTTTTGGCATAAGGAAAGCAGTTGTAAAAGACCTGCCTGGAGTTCTTGAGATCTTGTACCTTGACTAGACTTAATCAAGTGCAGATGAAATTTGGTTGGGGCAACTTCAGTGCTGGTAGGGTGTCACAGCAGACATTGCATGGTATGTTGTGAGACCGAGCTTCATGATTTTTTCCTGCTGGTGGATATGTTCATTTACACTTAGTTAAATGTTTGGATATAGAGATCAATTTCTAACAGCCAGATGTAAAGCACTTTTGTCTGTGTATAGCTCATTTACTCCAAAATTGGGCTTGCCAGTGACCAGCTTAGTTCGGAAGTATGAGTAGTAAAGATTAGTCTAGTTCTGGGCTCCCCAGTTCAAGGGAGAAAAGGAATTACTGGAGAGAGTCCAAAGGAAGGTTCAAAGATGCTGAGGGGACTGGAGCATCTCTTAGAAGGAGGGGCTGAGAGACCTGGGGTTGTTTAGCCTGGAGAAGAGAAGACTGAGAGGGGATCTTATCAATGCAATAAAAAGCAGAGATCAAGAGGATGGAGTGAGACTCTTTTCAGTGCTGCTCAGCAACAGGACAAGAGACAACAAGCACAAACTAGAACATGGGAAGTTCCACTTAAACATGAAGAAAAAAAATTCTTTCCTATGAGGCTGACAGAGCACTGGATCAGACTGCCCAAAGGGTTGTGGAGTCTCCTTCTCTGTAGGCTTTCAAGACCTGCCTGGATGCGATCAAGCATAAACTGCTCTACGTGAACCTGCCTTAGCAGGGAGTTTGGGCTAGATGATCTCCAGAAGTCCCTTCCAGCCCCTACCATTCTGTGATCCTGTGAGCCAAGATGCTAAGGCCCAGCCTACAACAGCCTGAAATGTAACTGTGTTTTGTGCCTACTTCAAGACACCTGAATTACTTCCACAATGCAACTGAAGATACTCCATTACCTCTCTGTGGGGTGTTCAACAAATTATGACACACTCAGCCGGTGAGCTCAGCTGCTTTGCTCTCTTTACCTAAACGCTGGGTCTTTGTGGGAAATTATGCAGCACGATCCAAAAGCCTCAAAAAGAGAATTGTTGAAACATCAAAATCTCCATAAAAAGGGTTTTGTGTTGCATGCAGTAGGCATGTAAGGAAGTGCTCAGCAGGATCTGAAAGGGTTCTGCTGTCGCCTTCAGGGAGATAAGTCGGTGACAGCTGCATTGTAGCAATACACCCTTAGTCTGGCAAACTTCTGCTCTGTTTAATGTTATCAATAATACAAGGACTAAACAAACAACTTGCTCTTTCCCAAAACAGAACAGTTTTACAATGGTTTTGAGTAACTGAAATTTGCAGATTTTTATCTACTAGTGTTCCCGAGAAGTTAGTGTGCGGCCAGACGTACACAGCTAAGTAAACTGCAGCTATGCAAACCCCTCTGCCCTGGTTCCCAGGGTGGGTGCTTTTAATCATTAAATACATGATCTCTTTTTTCCACTCCATTGACAAAGAGACAGTCTTAAGAAATTTATATCATGGTGGCACCTGCTCCAGTCGTCTGACAGGAGGCTGTTTTCCTTAGCTGGGACAGCACACTCAAGCGTGGTTCAGTTCTTCAGGCTCCAGCAGCAGCTCAGCTCATTAACAGAAGTCAGCCTTCATTTCAATGAATGCAGTAGGCTGGATACTGGAAGTGTGGCCACGTGCTCTTTTTTGCTGCTGGAATAGGGGCAATAAAGGACAAGGCAGATATGAAGAACAGTGACCTCTTAAACTACCTGAGTGCTGGCAGAGGACATCTGAGCATGCCTCTGTCTATGAGCATGCCTCTGTCTATGAAGAATGAGTGCAGAGAGCTGCTGTACTATCAGTCTTCATCCTTACCATATGCTGATTTCCCTGCATAAAGAGGCTTTTGGCTCCCCTTTAGAGCCTGTTTGCTTCAAAGATATTTGTTAGTCAACTTTAAAACTGTGGGGAGTAAGAGCTGGCATGAAGAGATGTCTCTGATGTTTACACAGACTGCTTCTAGACTCTGACCATATTAAAAAGCTAAACAGAAAATCTTGCTCACATCTGGGAACCAAAATTTTTTGGGTCAAGTTGATTTGTGTTCACTGCAACCTACTTATATTTAATTAGTCCATACTTAGAGCTGCTGTCAATCAATTTCCTCTGAAGACTGGCCACAGGTGGACTGCGGTGCTGGGGGCAGTGGTGGACGTTCCTAATGCTATTGAGGAAGATCAGATGTTTCTTTAGCTTGTCTTTTACACCCTCTCATGGTTAAACCTTTCACCAGACTCAACAGTATCAAACTGGTAGTTAGGTAACAACACCAGTTGTTACCATTTCAGGATGGAATTTTACTTCAGGAGCTGCTTTGGAGCTTGGTATATAGCCCATGGTCCCCTGGTTTCCTGGGAAGGTCTAGAAACATCAGCTAAGAAATTTGTGCTTCATTCAAAATATTGGGAATGCCTTTTAGTTCACCTCTCCCTTACCTCTGACAGCATTTTGATGTTTAATCACAGAATCTTAGAATGGTTTAGGTTGGAAGGGATATCAGACTGCAGGAGTAGATCCAGAGGAGGGCCATGAAGATGATCAGAAGGCTGGAGCACCTCCCCTGTGGGGACAAGCTGAGAGAGTTGGGGCTGTGCAGCCTGCAGAAAAGAAGGCTCTGGGGAGTCATTATAGCAACCTTTCAGTACTTGAAGGGGGCCTACAAGAAAGCCAGGAAGAGACCTTTTACAAAGGCTTGTACTGACAGGGTGAGAGAGAATGGATTGAAGCTTGAGGAAGATTTAGATTAGATAGGAGAAAGAAATTCCTTACAGTGAGGGTCATGAGACACTGGAACAGGTTGCCCAGGGAGCTCAGAAAGGAAGCTGTAAGGCACTCCGAGGGAGATGATTCTCCCCCTCTACTCCACTCTGCTGAGACCCTACCTGGAGTACTGCATCCAGATCTGGAACTCCTATTACAAGAAAGATATGGACATGCTGGAATGTGTCCAGAGAAGGGCCACGAGGATGATCAGAGGGCTGGAGATTTTCTCGTATGGAGACAGACTAAAGAGAGCTGGGGCTCTTCAGTCTGGAGAAGAGAAGGGTCTAAGGACACCTTGTTGTGGCCTTCCAGTATCTGAAGGGGGCCTACAAGAAAGCTGATGAGGGACTTTTTAGGATGTCAAGTAGTGACAGGCTTAGGGGGAATGGAGCAAAACTAGAAGTGGGTAGATTCAGATTGGATGTTAGGAAGAAGTTCTTCACCATGAGGACGGTGAGACTGAAACAGGTTGCCCAGGGAGGTGGTGGAAACCCCATCTGTGGAATTTATTAAGGCCAGGCTGGATGGGGCTCTGAGTAATCTGATCTAGTGTGAGGTGTCCCTGTCTATAGCAGGGGGGTTGGAACTGGATGATCCTTGATGTCCCTTCCAGCCCTGACAATTCTATGATACTGATTCACCTTTCCCACACTAAAAGGAACCTAAGTCCTAGGTTTAGAGTGTGTAAGCCAAACAGTGCATGCAATTTTACTTCCTGTGGCAAATGACTGGCTGACTTTTTCCCTCACCGGGCCTTCCCCACTAAAACATCTCCAAAAAGCAGCCTGCATTATATATATAAATAGTAGAGAAAAATGATAATCACAACGTTTGTCTGCTGCTTCCAAATGATGCTGTGCAAGCCACATACATAACTTCTTGGCAAGGATCCATTTGTCAAAATAAAAGAAGCTGACTGCATAGAGGAGAGAGACGATAGATCTTGACAAACTTGTAGATGCTAGCAAAAACATAAACAAAAAGTTGTCGTGACTGATGTATTAATGTAACACTGCCAGAGCGCTGCCTTCAAAAATTTAACAACTGTTGATGCTTTTACGACTAGTCAAAAGAGCAAGTGTCACCATTTCTGCTATGTTTGACATTTTCTATAGTTCCTACTCAATTTTAATCTCTGCGTAATACTCAGTGCTTAGCTCTCTACCAGAAAGACAGAATAAGTAAGATTCCCCCAAATGGGATAATACATTTGAAGACAGCTGACCTACGAAAAGAGATAGCAGAGAGGAAAATTTCCTGACATTTTTATGAACTCATCATTTTTGCCATTTAATATATAAAAAGGGAAAAACCTATTTCCACTGATTGATTACTTTAATGAATAAATGTGCTCAATGATTTGGTGGGTTGAGTGGATTAAATTTCCCTTGCTGGTAGGAACTGGCCTTAAATGAAAGTATTTTGAAGGTTTATTCATTTTCTTCTGCACACACACACAAAAAATCACTCTGAATTTCAAACCACTTTGATCTCCGTGTATATTTTATAAACTATTGTCTGAACCTCTGTGAGCTTCTGTGAAGCAAAACCCAATTACAGTCCTCCAGATCAGGAGCTCAAATCATTCTAAACCAGATTTTTCCCCATGTCACTGATATGTTGAACAACACTCAGCAGCTTATAATCATAACCTTCTTGTTTTGCATGCTATTTCCCTGCTGGAATCAATTCAAAGACTCATCATCACATAAACCTCTCTGCTCACCTCCACAAAATGCTTTCCAAAATGCAGCAGCAAATAAAGAGCTGATGAAAAGGCTGCATCGCTGGGTATGGTTTTGACAAGTTTCGGGTAGAGATAGGAAGCAAGACTGAAGATCACTGCAGAGATCAACAGGAGAAATAAGAAGAGGAGAGTTGATTAGAAACATCTAAATTAAAACACCAAAGAACACCTAGGAAAAGGAGGAACTGCATGATTTCACAGAGGTGTTGAAGGAGGAGATAATCTATCTGCAACTGGTTTTGCCTGGTAGATCCATTATCAAACTCACACATTATGGTTCAACATAGAATTGTTTTGATTAGAAGAGACTTTTTAAGGTCACAGTGTCTAACCTTCAGCCTAATACCATGATGGCCATTAAATCATGTCCCAAAGTGTCCACATGTTTCTTGAATACCTCCAGGGATGGTGAATTCACACCTCCCTGGGCAATCTATTCCAATGCCTGACCAATTCTAATGAAATCCAGAGGATTTTAGTAGCTGACTCTGTGAATAAGGCAACTGAAGCTTCACCATCAACTACTTCCCCATAACTCCCAACTGACACAAAGCTCTGTAGTTTACTTAGGAGTAAACCAGTAGTTTAGTAAATAGAAAAATCTGGAAAAAGGCAGTTTTCCCACCATTTGTTATCTAGAGGTGTGCTGAGGGGATTTAGATGAACTATCAACAAAAACTTCCTTCTAAGGAAATGCTCTATCCCTGCAATAGATAAAACAAACTCCTCAAAATCCTTGGAATAGACTTGTTTTATTTGTGCTAATAACATTAGCAGACACTGACTGTACAGTAGTTCTGTCTTTAAAATCTGGAGATTCATTGATAACTAAAATCCAAAGAGGTGCACCAGATCACAAATTCAGGTACTGTAGCAGGACAGGTGTGTAAGGCAAGGCTGGATGAGGCTCTGTCCAGCCTGGTCTGGGGTGGGGTGTCCCTGCCCATGGCTGGATGATCCTTGTGATCCCTTCCAATCCTGACTGATTCTATGATTCTATGGTTTTATGATTCTATGACTCTTAAGGGCATCTGATCACAACTCCAAGGAACCTTTGAAGGGAAAAAAAAAAAATCAGTGACCACTCAGAGCATTCCTATGACTATTACTAATGGGGGAGAAAAATACTGGAAAGACTATTTTTAAAGTGAGGTTTACTCTCAGAGTCTTGTGAGACTCACCTATGACATTAGCATAATCAGATAGAGATGTGACATCTCCTTTCAAATCCATCCTTTCCTCAAGGGCATCAGGAGAGGTGAAGGCTGACAGCATTTCTGCTACGCTGACAGAGCTACAGGGTCAAGCAAGCACCACACCAGTTTACATGAGGACTGAATTTGATTTTGTGTCACGATTGCTCCCAAAGGATCCTACAGTAAGCACTGATATGTTCAAGGCTGTACACACTGGCATTGCAATGAGATCTCCACTTTAAGGGCATCTTTCATCCTGGGGCAAACATGGAGCATTGGAAAGATGTTCTGCTACAAAAATTTTGCGACAAGCTGCCATCACGTCCTGCAGGGCAAATACAGGAGTCTGCTGTTGAAGACAAGCCATCAGAGTCTGCCTCAGGTGCTGACAGCATTTCTTTAACACATCCACTTCTCTAACACAAGTCTTATTCTTAACAACAGATGTTACTGATCGAGCTGTTACTGATCGGGCATCTTCTCCTTGTCAGCTAAAAGGCAAAAAAGCAAATCTGTCGGAAACAACATGGCCTAGCATCTTGTGGGCAGGGGGCTAGAACAGCTTTTAGCCTGCTGACTGCATGCTCCTATCCAGTACAGCAAGCCAAATGTGTTTATGTATAGGCCTGAGGAAGACCAATTGATCTTTGGGAGGCAGGAAGGAAGGCTGTGTGATGGATGGGCAAGGCTGGTTTCCAGCCACCTGACCCGTCTGCCATCTAGTGTACGTTCAGGACACATTCCCAGCTCAGTGCAGCTATAGCTGGAGAACAAAGAACGGATTTAGTCTGGACTAATGTGGCATGTTACTGATAGTGTACTCCAAAATGCTTTGGCCTTTTCATCCCGGGACTTTTTGTTACATAAAGAGTATACCCTAAAAAACCAGCTTGCTAGCAGCAATGTAGTTACAACCATCATGTTTGCTTTCCAATCATGACAGACAAAAGGCAGCACTTACTTAGCTGTAAAAGCTGCAGCAGATTACATTTTTAACAACCAAACATATCAGATTTACACATGATAAACTCGGTTTGGCATTCTAGTTCTTTGTTTCATCTCTTTAGATGTATCTCAGGACCAGAAGTCCTTGTAGTAAGGGTGCAGAACCGCTGGACAATGCAGTGCTCTGCTACAGCAAGTCTGAGCATTCAGATTAATACGTCAGACACAGATTTGTTCCCTTCTGTGCCAAACAATCAGCTGTTTTCCACAATTCTTTATTTCTGTGCACCCATCCATTCCAATTGTTTTTCTTTACTGACATCTTCTAATTTGGAAGATGAGTGAATACTAAAAGATAGTAAAATTCACTTCAGAAACATGGAGATCAGAGTAGAATATGTGTCTCCAGAGCTCTCAGTACATTTTCCATGCAGGACCATATTTTCGTTTCTCAGGAAAATCGAATTTGTGACTATCTGTGCCTAAGATTTAACAATTTTCTTACTGAATAAAGTTACCTGAGCTTTATGAGGAAAAAAAACAAACACTTCAAACAAATATATGTTTGTGTGTATATATATATATATATATGTATTTATGTCTGTGTGCATGTACAAAAATATTACACACTCTTGGTTACAAATTCCATGGGAAACTGTCCAAATTATTTTGGTATAATCAAACACAAACTCACACTGCTGTTCAACAGTTGTTTCATCTCCAAACCAAGTCACAATGCTTTTGAGACCCAAACGCAGACAGACCTGTAACAGATAAAGTTCAGGGAATGCTATGAATGCTGGACTATAAGGTGAGTCAGTTCTAGGATCACATTAAAATAAAGCAGAGCAGTGCTGAGCTAATTGCCTCCTACCTGAGCTAATTAGCCTTTCAGCAGTGGTGCAGTAATGCAGCTGTCCTGCCTTTGGACCTGGCACTGCCTTGCAGCTAAGATGACAACCTTAAATCACTGGGCAGCACTGTGATTTGCAATCATCTTCCATGGAGCAGAAGACAGAAAGAATTAAGTCCATTTTCTAACAGTCCATGGTAAGTCCTGTGGATGCTCTGACTTCAATGAATGTGAAAATAAGCATATTTGCCTAATTAAGACATACATGTGCATGAAATCAGCCTTCTCAGGATTATGATAAGTCTCCCTTGCTCTCCTTTTGGTGCTGCACTTATCACAGCAGTGATATCACAGTAACCTTTTCCCTTCCCTGTTTCTTCAACATGCACTTGGGCTAAAATCAGCTGCTAGCTGCTGGGCCAGTAACATCTCTGAGACACTGCTTGCAGAAAGGCTTTTCACTGGAAGTCCTTTCATTGGAGTAACCTAGTGGAAATGAGACAAAGAAAAGAAAATTATTGTGCTTCTTAGGTTTAAAATACTGCTTTTGAATTTTTTTCTGCCTGACACATGCAAGAATGGCTGAACTTTAACATGGATCTGGGACTCATGTTTTTGTTGTACAGCACAGGGTTGAGCAGAAGTAAAGGGAGGCTGAAACAGAGGAGAGATGGCTGTTACAAGAATCATTCTTTTTGTGTGTTCGATTTTCCAAGAGAACCTGACCTAAAAAAAAAAGCCAATTTCATTTTTGCTTCACTCACTCACTGCAGGAACCAGAAAGAAGTCTGGATCGTTCAGTTTGACTGTTTATGTCTTGAGATGAGAAGTAATCGCAGCAAGTCTCAGCCTCCTTTTTGTAGCTAATAAGCTAAAGAAATAGCTCCACTCACATGGGCTGTACATCAGGAGGTGTAAAGGGGATCAGTCACAAACATTTCAGCACTTTGTTACATGCATTTAAAACTTAATCACAAAACTACAGCAGTGAGACCTTGCCACAGTACTCAAATCTTTGCTTGGGGAATTGTCATGAGGTTTGGATTAGGAATGTCCTACTGTTCTCTTAGTGAGAAATAACAAAGTTTATCGACACTTATTTCAATGGGGATTGCTGTAAGAAGTGTAAAGGCTGCTGTAGCTCGTTGTGCAAAGCAGGGACACAAAATGCAGAGGGTGAAGAAAAACATCTTTGCTTCTGCTTTGGGAGGAGGGTGTGCCAGAGAGAGTCTCTCTATGCTGAAGCAGGGGGTTGAAGGAGGAAAAGGGCATGCAGCTATAACCTGGACCTCCCAATGGAAGCCGCTGCTGCTAGATTTAAGAAAGTAGATGGAAAACTGGATTCAAATTGTAGCCACAGCGGGTCCAAGGCGCAGGGCAGAAAACACTTTGTATAAAACATAGATTTGTATGTAAATACTCCACAATAACTTCTCTAGTAATGAATAAGAAATAAATGTCTTATTTGATGTATGATAAAGCCATTCTTTTGCACGGACGACACTTGATTTATGTTGTCTTGCAAAAGCTTCAGACAATTAAGGGGGAAACTGTTCCGAGACTTATTACATTGACAAAATCCTGGTACTGCTACCAGCAATCTGATTCACACAAGGATCGTCTGGCATGTAAAGCTCATTTTAACAGATACCAACATGACATACATAAAGCTGTCAGGCTTTCTCTAAAGGACAGTCATCCGCTTCGTGTTTCAAGTGCCAAATTAATTATATTTGACATTTAATTTATAACCTAAGGTATTCTAGATTTGGAACTTGACTATGACAACAGCAGATTAGAGCAGCGCTCCCTTTGACAGAATCAATTTTTCAAGTTATTTTCCTTGTGTGTGAGGGTCTTGATTCAGATTTTTGTGTATCGAGCTGGCATACAGGACACTGATACCTCTAAGCAAAGTAGGCTTCATTTGCTGCCTCCTCCCCCAGCCCTTCCCTGGTGAATTATTTTGCACTCTGAAGCAAGTTTCTTCTGCAGCCTTAATCACAAAGCTCCATCTAATGGAATGAGGGGAGAACTGAGTACACAAAAAGAAAGGAGAGAGAAACACATAAAAAGTTATCAAGAGAAAACTGCTACACAACCTTAGCTAGCTCTTGTCCGCTTAATCTTCTCTTCCAAGGACTTTAAAACTTTGAGGTGGGAAGAAACACACACCAAAAAAAAAAAAAAAAAAAAAGGGGGGGGGGAAAAAAAAAAAAAAAAAAAAGAAGGGGGGGGGGAAATAAATAAATTTTTTAAAAAAGCTTTAGAGTTCATCTGACTGAAAACATAGCAAATGTAGCTGGATGTGTTCCAGCGTGATCCGATATAGTTGATCCTGCTCTGGCAGGGGGGTTGGACTGGATGATCTTTCGAGGTCTTTTCCAGCCACTAACATTCTGTGGTTTCAGTTGTAACTTAACAGATTTTTCAGTCTATCAATACTAATATTTTACACTGCTAAGTCTCACCTTCCAGGTACCAAAATATTTATTAGGTATGCCTATATAACATAACCTGTAACTGTAGGTTATATATTTACTGATAGATGGTTCATCATCAGAGTCAAATCTTTCAGTAACGAAACAATCAAGTAGCTGTTTTAAACACTGGCAAAATATTTCTATCCATTTCCCCACTGAAAATTAAGGGGTTTGGAACCATTTTCAATCATTCTTAGAGTCACAGACTGGTTTGGGTGGAAGGGGACCTTTTTCTGCAACAGAAGGTACAAATCTAAATGTCACCTTCTATCAAGGTAAAGTGTTTCACTGAAGAACCAGGACATTTGTCAGGATCATCTTATTTAAGATGACGAACACAATGATAGCCCTGAGTCCATATTTCAAAATTGTCAGCAGCAGTTCAAGATGAGCTTCTTGTTTTTAGTAAAAATGCTAGTTTGCTATTTAGATTTGTACCTTCTGTTGCAGAAAAAGTCTGAAAGTGGCTGTGGAGCCTTCCTCTGAGTGGGGACAGGTTCTGAAATCCTGAGTGGATTTTTAAGCTTTTGCTGGAATTTGCCCTATCTTTTATATTGACATCTGTCTAAGACAATTTTTTTAAAAGCCAAAAAACTAAAATTGCTCTGTCTTGAAAAATCTCATTGCTCTTTGCAAAGGTTTGTTAATTCTCAGCTCCCTTCCTGTAGCAGTATTTTGAAATGCTTGTGCTCCGGTTGAGAAATTTAGGCTGGATACAAGGAAGAATTTTTTTTTTTTTTTTACAATAAGGGTGATGAAACACTGGCACAGGTTGCTTTTAGAGGTGGTGAATGTCCCATCCCTGGAAACATTCCAGGTCAGGTTGTTTGAGGCTCTGAGCAACCTGATGCGGTTAGAAATCCTCCTGATCACTGCAGTGGTGTGCTGGTTTGAGGTTAATTTGAATATTTTAATGAGAGAAATTAGATTACAGACTGAAAGAGGAAAACATTGGTGATGTCTCTTTCACTAATTGGTTTGCTGACAGATACAAAAGAAAGAACAGGTAAAACAGAGCAGCTTGAGTCCAAGCTCTGGGCTGTTGGCCAGTGCACTTATATCAGGCTGTTTCACAACCAGCTCAGATTCTGTCGTTTTTATCTCTTAACTTCACTGCTTTCATTAACAATGGCTCATCACTGTATTTTTCTTAATCCTCCTTCTATCCCCCCTCTTCATTCGATGCTCTTGATTGGCCAATGTAATTGGCTGTGTGACAACACATCTTCAGAGGACAGCTCCGTTCTGCAGGATCTTCCTTTCCTTACAAGATCTCTAGTAACGAAACTCTCTGAAACTTCAGCTTTCTTGCCAAATTGGGCTCTGCTTGGACAGCAACTTGGTTAGAGCTTAGTAACAAGTGGCAGGCCAAGAGGAAACGGCCTCAAGTTGCACTAGCAGAGGTTTAGATTGAACATTAGGAAAAACTTCTTCCTCAAAATGGGTGTCCAGCCCTGGAAGAAGCTGATCAGGAAAGTATTGACCTGGCATTGCTGGGTTAATGGTTGGACCTGATGGTCTTAAGCCTCTTCCAAACAAAACTAGCCTAAATCCAAAATTTACAAGTTAGAGGCAGGCAGTGTCACCTTCAAACCCTGGTAAAACTGTCCCGGCAGGATCATCTAGCTTCAAACCCCTGGGCAGGGATACCTCACCCTAGATCAGAGCCCCATCCAGCCTGGCCCTAAAACCTTCGAGGGACAGGGCTTCTACCACCTCCCTGGGCAACCTCTTCCAGTGCCTCACCATCCTATTTGGATCAGCTGCATAATTTCATTAGGTTTGGTTCTTGAGAAACCTGAGTGAAGGTGCAGGCAGGTGTGTCTGGTTAACTCCATGTTATGCCCCAGCATGCTGTAATCGCATTAATGAATCCACTGAATTAAGAAGCGGTGTCACGGAACCCTGCAGGCCAGGACACAGCCAGCAGGGAGCCCTGGGTGGGGCTGCCTATCGGGTGGCCCTGCATGCCACCAGCACCCCAGAGAACAGGGCTGGCTGGTACCATTGCGACACGAGGCCGGCGAGCGGCAGGCACAGGGATCAGGACAGGCACCAGCCCCTCTGCCCCTGTCACAGGCACAGCGACAAAGGGCAGCTACCTCCATCCCGAAGTGACTTTGCCTGGGCGCACCTCGTTGGGGGAAGCCGCCGGGCTACTCGGCCGCGGAACGGCGATGAGGCTGCCCCTTTGGTATTTCAGCCCTTCCCTGCAGGGCTGCTGCCCACAACCCACTGCCCGCTCCTCGGCCACGCCAGGAGGGTCCCGCCCGAGCCCAGCCCCTCCAGGCGTGGCTCGCTCCAGTGGCGCGCACGCGCCCAGCGCCGGCCGGGGGGGTAACGGTCCACCGCGGCTGCGCGTGCGCCGAGCGCCGATTGGCTGACCGGCTCCGTGTGGCCAATAGCAGCGAGAGTTGCCTTGGCGGCGTGATGGTCCTGTCCTCCAATGGGAGCGGCGGTTGTTGTCAGGTGGCGCTGGTCGCGGCTCTGCCTTTCCCAGGTGGTTCGCCAAAGATGGCAGCTGCGGCGCGGCCGGGACCCGAGGAGTTGGCGCTGCTGGAGAGGCTGCTGGGGCTGCCGAAAGGGAACAAGTACGGCGTCCAGGGGGAGCGGAAGGTGAAGGGAGCGAGGAGGGGCCGGGAGCGGGTAGCGCCGTGCGCGGGCCTTCGCGAACCCTCTTCCGCAGCGGCTTCGTACCTCGCCGCTTCCTCTCCCGTCTGCCAGCCCCTGCGCCCTCCCACTGCGG
>VWZI01014954.1:48320-101347 GCA_013396835.1 Psilopogon haemacephalus | reverse complement strand
GGGGGAAATCTGGGTTTAGTATCAGAAATGCATCTCTAATGAGGTGCTGTTGCTCTTAAGTATTTTGCTGTTTTTAAGTAGATGCCTTGGGTTTTTCAACATTAAGTTCCTTGCTTTAAGAAGGTCGTGAGGCATGAGAAGTGCCGAGTTGAGAGTGTCACAGATATGTGAGGGCCTTTACATGATTCTGTCGGAGAGGGACAACAGAGGAAAGAAGCCTTATGGTTTATATGTTGGTTGTTTTTTTTTCTTGACTTCATTTACTATTTATGAGTTCTGAATATCTATCTCTCTCTATATATATATTTAGTTACAAATGCTGCTTTAATTGTTTACTGACCCAGCTGGTGTGTTAATGCTATTAGTGTAGAGCATAAATCTGAAAAATCGAGTGACTGAATGTGTCTGTAATTTTTTTTGGCTGTGTGCTCAGTGGAAAACCTGAATTGTAGCCAAAGACTCTTGATAGAACCACAAAACAAATATTATGCTTTCGATTTGTACCTTATGTTTATTTAAATCAGAACCTAGATGGAGTCCTCTGTGTAGTCACATACTTTAAAGATTGTTTTAGTCAATTTCTCTTTTTGCCCTTTGATGCCATAGATTATGGAATGCATTTTGTGTGCTGCAGTCTGGGTGAATTAATTCCTGCCTCTTAGTGCTTAAATTTCCTTTCCTACAGTTTAGTGTATGCTAATGTCACTACTGAGTCATAGAATCATAGAATGGTCTGGGTTGGAAGGTACCTCCAAAGGTCATGTAGTACAACCACCCTCTGCAGTGCACAGGGGCATCCTCAACCAGATCAGATTTCTCAGAGCCCTGTCGAACCTCACCTTGCACATCTCCAGGGATGAAGACCTGATCAAAGGAGGTGGTGTGCTGTGTTGTCTTCCCCTGATACCACTGAACTACTAACTCCTGACAGAGCATTTGGAAATAGAACAGGAAATATGAATAAGCATTTCAGTTGGTCTGACTGCTGCAGAATGCTCAGAGAGAAACTAGATGCTTCTGACTTTGCAATCTTAAGTCCGAGTCCTGAATTTAAGAATTAGTTAATAAGATCTCTGGCAATGTTACAACAAGCTAATATTGGCAGAATTTGTTTAATTTGAGCTAAAGGTATTATATTTTTTCCATGTGTGTGTTAAATGCATTTCTTCTGAAAAAAACTGAAAGTAAGCCACCCCAAAGACTGAAAAATTAAATATTTTTATGTTATTATCACTAATATGAATACTTATAAATTCTGATATGCTGCTCTAAAGATCCTTTTGAGTGGCTATAAAAGCCCAATAAGTATTCCTCTAGAGACTGCATTCTGAATGAGCTGTTTAATATTGCACCTTTGTTTCCTAGGTTCCTGTTCTTCAGACAAACAATGGCCCTGGTCTGACAGGGCTAATGACCATAGCTGCCCACCTAGTTAAACAGGCTAAGAAAGACCAACTCCTTGGAAGCACTGCAGAGGAGAAAGCTGTCGTTCAGCAGTGGTTGGAATATAGAGTGACTCGAGTAGATGGAGGCTCTAGTAAAGAAGATACAAGAATCATTCTGAAGGTAAGGAGCACTTCATTACTTTGCCACTGAGTGACCTTGAAGATTACAGTGCTGTGTAAAGAACCAGGTAATAAAACTGACTCTGAATACTTGACCAGTATCATTAAGTTCTGTCTTTTAATCCACTTTCTGCTTTTCACTTTTATGGGCAAAAACACCCCAACATCCTCAGACAAGAGGGGAAGCAGCTTAAGTTATGAAATACGTGATGCAAAGCTCTTGCAGTGTTTTAACACTAAACTATGTAGTTCCATATACTTTAGAGATCCTTCAACTACCAGTCTCCTACTAGCCATGTAAGATGCCATTTTCTTGCCATCTTCATAAAATCCCTGTTACAGACAGCTTCAAGATAACCCTTTTCTGATTGTTTTAAGAGTTATTCTCATTGATTGGAAATGAGGGAATACAGACCACATTTGGTATGGTGGTAATTGGTACTGATACCAGAAGGGGTTACTGGGCAGAATGGTGTGTGAAAAGTGAAATCATCATTAAGGAACCTCTGCAAACTACCATTCACATCAAGGTCACTGGTGCAGTCTCTAAACTATTCTGTTAAGCTTTTGTTGTGATCTGAAGCTTACCTCCTCTTAAACAGGTGGCAGCAGAAGAGATAAACTCAAGGGTTATGCTGTTGATTACGCTGCTAGGTGGCAGGGAGTAGACAGCAAAGCTTACTCTAGTTTTCTTCTTACTCCCTGTCACTGGAAATTAATGATTTTCCAGTCGTAGAATTGTTTTGGTTGGAAAAGACCTTTAAGATTACCTAGTCCAAAATTTGAGAGCCAGCATCACTTGAGAAGGAATCTCTGCCTTTAGGTTCAAATCACATAATTATTTTGGTTGGAAAAAACATTTAAGATTGACTCCAACTGTTGTCTAACCACCAAGTCTGGTGCTAAATTATGTCACTCAGCACTACATCTCTGCATCTTTTAAGCACCTCTAGGGAGAGGAATCAAGCACCTTCTAGGGGGGTGTGTTTGAGTATTTCATCTTATACCCAACCTAAACCACCCTTGCTGCAACATTGAGGTCATTTCCTCTCATCCTGTCAGTTATTATTAGGGAGAAGAGATCAACAACCACCTCAGTATCAGTACTACCTCTTTTTATGTAGTTGTAGAGAACAAGCTCTCCCTTGAGCCTCCTCTTCTTGCAGCTAAGCAACCCCACATCCCTCAGCCATTCCTCATAAAACCTGGTCTTCAGACCTTTCACCAGCTTTGCTGCTTTTACACTCTTCTTATGAAAGGTCAAAACTGGAAACCAATACTAAAGGTGTGGTGTCACCAGTGCTAAGTATGTTCTAATGGGTATCAGCACTTTAAAATGTTCCTATAGATTTTTGGGTTTTTAGCAGATGTTGAATAATCAGAATGTATTTTTGAGACAGGGCTGCTGTGGCATTGTTCCAGCACTAATAATTTCATAGTACAGCTATTAAGGTTTCAATTTTTTCTAACTTGGTCTCTTGTTACCACAATTAATCAGAGAAAAGAGGCAGCCTACCATTACAGTAAACTGTGCCAAAAGGGAGGACAGCTGAAAAAAAAAATAAAGGGGCAAGTCTGAGGCTGTAGTTTTACAGCATGTCTGGAATGCACAATGGCAGTCTTAGGACAGTTGCAGCCTAGAGCCACAATATATAATAAGCTGTGCCAAAAACACTTCAATAGCTTCTGATACAAACTTTAGGCTGCATCTGTTTCACCCTTAAATGAGGTGACGTGGGTCTGAAAAACAGCATTAAATAACTGCTTTAATGTTTGTTGAACAGGAAAGGTTTCTGTTGGCCTTGGGAAAACAGGTTCAGAGAACCATTTGGTTGGAAAAGACCTCAAAAACGATGGAATTAATTTGTCAACCCAGCACAACCAGGTCACCACTAAACCACATCTTTCATCACATCTCTGCCTTTTACCAGTTCCAGAGATGGTGATGCAGCTACCTCACTGAGGTGTCTGTTCCAATGTTTGAGAGCCTGTTCAGTGAAGAAGTTTGTTTTAACATCCAGTCTAAACCTCCAGTGGTACGATTTGAGGTTATTTCCTCTCATTCTAGGACTTGTTAATACACACTTGGAGACCTGAAAGATTTGATTTCTATTATTTGAGCAACATTTGTTGATTTATTTTTTCTTCCTTTTACAGGAAACTTGGCATGTTGTCTATAACAATTGTTCAAACCAGATTTAGCTCATCGTTTAACAGGCAGACCAAAGTCTTGCATTAGAATTAAAGAAACGGCTATGCCCTAACAGTGCACTTCTGCTTCTCTTGGATTTGGCTATGGAGTGCTTGTCTTGAGTTCTGCATTGTCAGAGACATTTTTGAGTGCTCAGCTCTTTGTCTTTGCAGGATATGACATAAAGGCATTTAGGGCATAAATGACCTCTAATACTGCTGCCCAAAACGACGTGCTTGTGTGTAAGGGAAGCACAGACGCCACTGATGTTGATGGATAGAATATCCAAACCAACATCAGGATGTCTAGATCCATTTGTAAGAAGCAACTGTTATTTATCTGAGCAGCTGTGTCTATGTTCCAGTTTGTAGCTCTTGCTCCTTGGTTTATGTAGCTGTTGATCCTTGGCTTATTGCCGTGCACCCAAAAAGAGATTGGTCCCATCCACTTGACACCCACCTCTCAGTTATTTGTACACATTGATGAGATATCCTCTCAGTCATCTCCAGACTGAACTGCCTCAGGGCTCTCAGTCTTTCTTCATAGGGGAGATGCTGAAGTCCTCTAATCATCCTTGTGGCTCTCCACTGGACTCTTTCCAGCAGGTCCCTGTCTCTCCTGGACTGGGGAGCCCCAAACTGGACACAGTATTCCAGATGTGATCTCACCAGGGCAGAGTAGTGGGAGAGATGAACCTCCCTAGACCTGCTGGACACACTTTTTTTTAATGCACCCCAGAATGCCATTGACTCCCTTGGCCACAAGGGCACATTGCTGTAGGATGAACTTGGTAGGTCCTTTCCGACGCAAACTATTCTCTGACTGATAAAATTGCACCACAAAAACTGCAATATGCTTAAAGCTAAATGCAGATGTTAAGTTGCTCACTAGTTATTAAATCCTTTCTTGCCCTAGACTTTTTCTTTCAAATAAAAGGTTTTCTTAAAATGGAACATGCTGTAATTGAGACTGACACATTATTTCAGGGATATCTTGGAATGTGTTAGGTATGTTTAAGCTGCTTATCTCTCTTTCTAGGCCAGGGGTGCTTAAGATCTCTAAGGAAAAAGGAGTGCATTTACTACAGGGTTTTTCAACCAGCATAGGAATACTAGCAGGGAAAATTTCTAAATTTAGGGAGAAGCTGGGAAATTTTCCTGCGTTTCTGCAAAGTACCTTATAAAACTAAAACTTGCATGTTCTGGTATTGGAGTTAGGGTGAATAATTTTGTTTGCTGTTGTATTTCTTTCATTAGAGGGAAGTACAGGCAGAAAGATGTGTACATTAGATGAGATGGGTAAGATCTGGAGATAAGGATGAGTCAAGAGGTGATGCTGATGTATGGTGCCTCTGATCTCAGAGATGAGACACTTGAACAACAAAGAGCCTGTTAGCCCCTGGGTTTCCAGCAGAGAGTGAGTGCATACAAAATGCTATGAAAAAGGGTCTTTCAGTAATAGAGATTGGAAATATTTAATCAGTGAACCTAAGTGGAAGTCTTCTATGTCCCGCCCTTGCAGCCTCTGATGTGGAATTCTTGAGAGGGAGGTGATGTAAAAATGCAGAAGCAGTACTCTCTTCATGAAGACTTAGATATGGTTACTGAATCATCAGCATTGGTCCTTAAGAATTGCTGGCAGTGATTTAAACTTCTAATGAAAGCCTTTGTAAAATGTTCCCAGCTGAGAAGGGACAGCTGAGGGGAGAGACTGTGTCTCTCCCTCTTTCTAGTGGGAGGTGTCCCTGCCTGTGGCAGGGGCTTGGAACTGGATGATCTTTGAGGTCTCTTCCAACCTAGACCATTCTATGATTCTCTCTGTCTCTCTAGCTTCCTGAAAGGAAGTTGGAGCCAGCTGGGTGTTGGTCTGCTCTCCCAAGTAGCAGGTGAATAGGACAAGACATAATGGCTTTAAGTTGTGCCAGGGGAGGTTTAGATTGAATTCTGGGGGAAAATTTCTTCCCCCAAAAGGGTTCATGAAGTCCTGGAACAGGATGCTCAGGAAAGTGGTGGAGTCTCCGTCCTTGGGGAGGGAGGATTAAAAAGCCATTTAGATGTGGTGCTAAGGGACATGTTTTAGCAGCAGACTTGGCAGTGTTGGGTTAATGTATCTTAAAGATCTTTTCCAACCAAAACGATTCTGTCATTGCATTTATGCAAATAAAAACTCCCAATTCCTGCCTCTGAGTTCCAGCAAACAAGCCAAGAAAAGACAGATTTTGAAATATTTCTATGGAGTCAGCTTAATCTGTAAAATGAATCACACTTTTATATAAAAATTTGAGTGGCTGCAAGTGGGGGGCTGATGAAAATCGATGTGCTAGATGCAAACTGCATAGCACTTTTAGAGACCAACATTTATATGTTATGGAATTCTCACTGCTGAAGAATGATACTTGATAGCTTCTAGATATTTCCTTCATTTTTTTTACTGTTCTGTACTGTTGTACTTTATCTGTTGGGATAAATGTAAAGCTGATACCTACTTTATACACACAGCATCCAGAAGAAGTTTTCTGTTACTTTTAAAAGCTGCCTTAATATTCTGTCTTACAAAGTCAGCATTACAGCAGTACAATTACTTCTTTCTCCTTTAGGATCTTAATGTGCACCTTGAAGATAAAGTCTACCTTGCAGGAAACATTTTTACCTTAGCTGATATTTTGATGTACTATGGATTGCACCATGTCATGGTAAGTGTTATTTGCATTATTTTTGTCTGTACAACAATAGATTAGTGAAACAAAGTGTGTCAGAACTGCAAGTAAGTTTGTTAGTGTCAGAGAAATGCTGCTGGTGCTCTGAAGGATCAATGCAGAGAGAATTGTGAGCTGGAACAAAATGTCATTTGTGTTTCCAGGCTTAATAACAGACAGATTATGAAAATATAACAGGGAGCTGATGCTTAGGGAAAAATCAACACAAATGAAACTTTGTACTGAGTGGAGATGGTCTTGAGATTGTTTGTACTCAGCTTATGGTTTACCATGAAGTACTTATAAATGATTGCACTTTAATTCTCAACTCCACGTGGTATATTAGAGCCATGAGGATGGTTGTGAGACTTGAGCATCTCCCCTATGGAGAGAGACTGAGAGCCCTAGGGCTGTTTAGTCTGGAGAAGACTGAGAGGAGATCTCATCAATGTCTGTAAATACCGGAGGGGGTGTGTGTCAAGTGGATGGGGCCAATCTCTTTTCAGTGGTGCACAGTAATAAGACAAGGAGCAACAGCTACAAACTGGAATGTAGAAGGTTTCACCTCAACATGAAGAGAAACTTATTTACAGTGAGGGTAGCAGAGTGCTGGAACAGGCTGCCCAGGGAGGTTGTGGAGTCTCCTTCTCTGGAGACTTTCAGAACCCGCCTAGATGTGTTCCTGTGTGGACTACCTCAGGGGATCCTGATTTGGCAGGGGGATTGGACTTGATGATCTCTGGAAGTCCCTTCCAACCTCTAACACTCTGTGTTTCTGTGATTTGAAAGATGAAGCAGGGTAAGTCAGTTACATCTTGGACTGTGGAATATGATTGTAAGTGAGTCCTCCAGAGTGGGCACAGCTAAACAGACCAAAGGACTTACACAAAAAGGTGTGCTAAATTCTTGGGAGAGGATAACATCAGTTTTACCTTAGAATATTGGGAAGGAGAAGAAATAACAAAGATCCCTCTGAGAAATGCATGTGTCTGGGAATCAGCAAACTCAATCAGCTGGGTGGACAGTTCCAGTATACAACTAAAAGCAGGGCTCTGGGAGAAGAGTGCAAGAATGCAGCAGTTCAAAAGGGAGACAGAAGAAAAGACTAAGTAATCAAATACTACCAAAATCATGCAAGAGCTCTTGTATATGTTTCTTGGCTGTCCAGGAAGCTTCGTTTCAGAAGGTTGGTGAAAAGATGTTAGATTGAGCCACTTAGAATTATTTTGCTTAAATCATATTTGCCTTGTAATATATCTTTAAGAGGACAGATGTGGTGTGTCAGGATGGGTTACCTTTCACATATGATGTACAGACACAGCAAAAATTTAAGTAATTTCTAAAAATATAACTATGTGAGTACAAAGGAGACTTTTTCTTTTTTTTTTTTTTTTCTAAGGCTAGGCAGGGGAAAATCAAGCCTATTTTAAATTTAGAATTTGCTCTAGAGTAGACCACCTAATCAAGAAGAAAAGACACAAGTTATTGCTTTGGGAAATAGAACAGATGGTAAAAACAAATGACTTGGTGCTCCTGGGTGCCTGCAACCATCCAGATACTACTTGGGAAAAGTTTATAGTACAGCATCTGTTTCTGAAATACTTGGGTTTGTGATTTAATGTTCTGAATTGGAAGGTTATAAAGGGCAAACAATGGGGTGGGCTATAATAAAGAGGAAAATCTAGAAGCCTCTGGATTGGAATTAGATGTATTTTCAAGGTATCCAAGTTGAGTAATACTAGTAATTGACTAGAGAGGTAAGATCATGAACTCTGGAATCTTGGCTTTGTTTTGGGGGTTTTTGGGGTGGGTGGGGGGTTGGTTGTTGGGATTTTTTTTTCTGTATTGTTATTAATTCTTTTTCCTGTAATAGGAAGAGAGTACATCCAGAGCTGCATCTCTGCTCTGAGCTTAGAGAAAGGAAAGCTGCTATAGCTCAGTGTGATGTGGTCCAGGGAAGCACTTTGTCCTATCCATCACTATTTTCCTTCTGCAAAATACCTGTAAATGTTTTCTGTAATCTTTTTAAGAGAGGAGATAGAAATGGAGACCTGTGGTGGAGTGGTCCCCACACTTCTTACTGTCCATCAAGCTGTCTTGAAAATTTATATGAAAGTGTAGCTGATATTGACCTTTAGGGTCAATTTCTCTGCTTTTTGACAGGCACAGGCAGTAATAATAGAATACTGTAAATATTAGTGACATACCATGGTAATCCTGAAGGAGCCAAACATTATCAAAACGTTAACACCTTCTGATACATATTTCACTGGAAGAGTTTTTAGACCCACCTAGTCCTGTTGCTCACTTTTTCACCTGTGGTTTCATCTTCCTTTCACAGTGTTTCTGAATATAGGTTGCACATCTTCATGTTCCTCCCCTCCTCCTCACCTTCATCTTACTGTTCCTGTTTTCCAGGGGGCTTCTGGGTCTTCATGCCTCACTCTCCAGGCTTGTCCATTTGAACTTAGTAATCATCTTGTCTGCTGAACAGCAGTCATTCTTAATTTTGCTGTTACTTGCCTGCCATTACTCTTCCTCTCCCTTCCAGTTATCTGAATAAACACAGTAATATTGTGTGTTTAAAAATCCATCTTGTGGGAAAGGAATTGATGTTTAATGAGTGGGAGTCCGATTCATGCGTAGTATTTAGGGCTTCCTGCAGACTGAGTCCATTAATTAGAAATATACACTTGGAGTAAGTCGGGAGCCAAGTTATATACTTTGTCCTGTATCCTTTTGGTTATAACCGTCCAAAAAGTGTAATTCTTGATGCAAATTGTCTCTGGGTTTTCAAATCATTTGGTGGACGTTGTCATACATAATTCTGTGTCGCCTGGTGTCTAATATAAATATTGTTGGATTTAGACACTTTGATTACTTAAACACATATGTGGGTAAATATGAGAAGCAATGAAGTTCTGGGAGGTTAAAGTATAGATTGCAATGAAAACAAATTTGGAGGCATTGCATGAGGAAAGCTGAGACAATCAGTGAGCATCAGATTCTCCCTGAGGTAATAAACTTGTTTTCAATTTTTTTTTTCCATTTAAAATTTCCCTTTGTTTTTATTCTGAAGTATTTTCAAGCAGCAGAAGTCCAGCTCTGTTTAAGAGAATCAATAAAAAGATTGATCTGGTTTTATACTTCAGATATTTTGTCAGAACCAAAGAAGTTGTCTCAGATACGTCTGACTTAAAATTTCTTTAATAAGATCTAGAAAATAACTTGAAATTTATATCTGCAAGCAGAAGAGAAGCCTCAGTCAAAATGTTGGGGTCCAGTAAAGGAGAAAACAGTAAATTCTCCCCAGGTCAGAATTATACTATAATGAGACAGTAGCAGTAGTTTCTATTCCAGTATTTTTTTTCTTAATGAACCTTTGTAATAAATAGATTACATGAATTTAGAAAGGCAATCTGTTTATTTCAGTGATGGAATTTGCAGGCTTTCCATCTGAAGGGTGGTGCTTGAAATGGCACTTAAATTGAATTACAAAAAACAGGTTTACTCTAAAGAAAAGATTAAGCTTTCGACGTGTGCCTTTAAGTGCAAAAAAAAGAGTTAAAACTATGTGAAAGTAGATATATTTCATGAAATAGGGTTTGGGTTTTCGTTCCCTCACATCTAAAGGGCTACATTTTAAAAGTGAGATACCTTCTTGATGCTGCAGAACTTCAGTTGCAGCCAGGTATTTTTAGATTTCCCATGCACATGTTGGCTGTGGGCATGACATTTTATTCCTTCATTCCTCATACACTAATGAAAGCAAATATAATTAAAGCTTTTGTATTTATAGTCCTTCTAGGAACTCTTTTGGCTGCCTTCTATGCTGACCACCTTGCTTAATCTTTGTGAGCTTGGTGGTGAAAGAATAAAACTTCTTTTTTTTTTTTTTTCATGACACAAAAAAAGCCTGTCAAATTGAGTTTCTGCTTCTTTGCTATTAAAATAATTGCTTTAATAGCAAATAATTATTTTAACAGCAGAACAGCAGCCTTTCTTAACTTGGGGGAATTATCTAATTTAATGAGGAAGAACAGAAAATACCCATCTAACAAAATGTTGTAAAAAAAAAAAAATGCCATGGAAGTGATCTCTAAACAATTAACCTAAGAGTTATGTTCCAAGTAGAAAGTAGAGCATGCCACAAAGTGCTTTTTAATATATTTCACTGATGGAGTAGATTATGTAAATAAGGCAAAATATCTTGCTTGTTGTGCCCAGAGTACAGAAAGAGGGAGGGGGGGCTGTTATTAGAGTAGCTGTCTGGTTTGCCCTTCAGATGTTTTTTTCGCTGCCCTAGCAGAATGGAAGAGGACTGATTCTTTTTTTTCAGACCTATTTTTGGTTTACATCAGAGAGCTGTGAAGATGGAGAACTACCACTATAAAATCATGAGGAAGAAAGACTGGATCTGCACCAAAATCTGAAATTTAAATGAGCGTTTTAGCTTAGCACTGGAAGAAACTGGATTTAGATTAGACAGTAATAAAAAATTCTTCCCCATGAGGGTGAGGCAGCACTGGAACAGGTTGCCCAAAGAAGTTGTGGAGACTCCAATCTTGGAAGCGTTCAAAGCTAAGTTGGATGGGGCCTTGAGCAACCTGGTTTAAGAGGAGGTGTTCCCCCTGCCTTGGGGTTGGAAGTGGATGATTAATAACAACCCCTTCACCCCAAACCATTCTATGATTTTCATAAACGTGTTTACCCATTAAAAACTTTTGAGAGTAGTTATAGCTTTTAATTGTACAATGCTCACAGTAAATTGGTGATACCATCTTTTAGCATATGTTCATATTTTAAATACTTTCAGTAATTTTAAATGGCCTTAGAGAACCCATGTTTCTCTTTTCATGCTCTGTGTCACTTTGTAAATGGCTCTAAAGCTTCCTACCAGGCACCACCTTTTAACTACAATGTGACCTTTTAATACAATGTGACAAAATGCAGGTGATCAAAAGCATCTTCCCTGAAATAGTACTGCAAGGATTTTTTTTTTCTTTGTTCTGAATATACTGTCCTCGCAGAAGCTCAGGCAATGTGTGAAGCACTGTTACATTTCAATAGCTTCCACTTTTTATTTCTAATGCATTTCAAAAATTGTGGAGCTTTTCCCCTTACCACTGTTACTCCATGCTGATGAGCTCTGCTTGTATTTCTAGCTCAGCAAAAATGTGATTGTATTTTAATAGATTTGTCTGTGCACTTCTATCAGAGTATATTGCTTAGGAATACTGTTTACACTTCCATGCCAGCAACAGAAAAACAAAAAAGCTGATTGTCTCATACTGCCTGAACTGGGGTTCCTCACTATTCAAAACTGAGGGTGCTATTGCGGAAATAAATATGTGGTGTTGTGCTTGTATTCTGGTAGGTGAGACCCAGAGGAAGAAGAGCTGCTTGGGTTTAGGAGCAGCTGCAAGATCTCTGGTCTTCAGTTGTTGCTGCAGTTCCTTTTAGCCTCCCGTTAACGGAGCTGTAATGCTCTGAAGGTTGCTTCAGAATTCTTTCCTGCAGCTCCTTGAAATTCTTCCTCAGTATTTTTCCAGCTTATATCCCTATTTTCTTTTTGACTTCTGTGTGTTTACAGCTTTCCATCTCTAAGCCAAGTGCTGGGTTGCATGAGGGACAGCAAAGAGAAGCAGCAAGCCAGGCAGTTCTGGAAATCTAAAGCACTCCATTATCTTAGATACAGCTGAGTAAATGTGTACATATAGCTCTTCCTGTGATTGAAAGTTTGTTGGAGCATCTTTGTTTCCAGCTGTCTTGTACCCAAGATCAAACTTGCAGTGAACCTGCATGACCCATCTAATCTGATGTCTGCAGAACAAGGCATAAGGAATCTGCCATCTGCTTAGGTTTCGAAGGAGGATTAACCTTCATGAGCTGTAGAAGTCTAAAAGTGAAAAGTTAGACATGCCTGGTGATGTCTCTTAAAAATCTTCAGTCACATGGTAGTGGAGGTTGAAAATTACCTCTGCACATCATCTAGTCCTTTGTGATTGACTTGCAGGTGTTGTCAAGATGACTGAGTTCAGATTGCTGCCTGCCTTAGCCAACTGAAAATGAAATGAGGGGAATCCTGTGCCCATGAGTTCATGTATTGGTAAGATAAGGTTAGGGTTGATGTGAGGATCCCATAGGGGGTTGGTGTGAGGATCCCATTCAGTTCCTGATGTGGTTCTTGTAGTCTGTTTCGAGAACAATCAATTGTAGTAGGTTAAAGTGAGGAAGCATATGGTCTAAACTAAGGATCTGGCTTCAATACAGAGGGATGAGGAGACCTAAAATTCTAATCCAGGATGGGAATGGTCCTTCTACAGCTGGCTGAAAAGACTTTGAAGTAATAAAAGACTTTGTAGTGAAGCTTTGAAGATGTTGCTATCTTGAGATGAGGCTTTGAAAGGTGTGGTTGAGGTAATTCTAAATGAGTTCATCTGAGTCAGTTCTGTGATCAAAAATAAAGGTAGGCTTGAAGCTCTTCACCTTATCCACAGTTCTTAGGCTTAGGAGCTTGTCCTAGTTTTGAGCCACAAGCTGCCCAAGGCAAAAGGACAGAAAGGTATTTTACCCCAAAAGAGTAAAAATAAAACATTTACACAGAATTGGAGATTAAATGTGAATGGTATTTGCAAATATACAGAAATACAAAAGGTATTCAGGGAAAATTAATATATATGTGAATTAGATCAAATTCTCTGCCTGGGCCTACCAGGCGAAAGCCTTCCAAAGCCTTGCCCCAAACACTCAGGCTCAACTGCTCCCCAGCAAAGATAGGCTTACCAAGCCTCAATGCCCCCCCCCACCAGCCCTTGACCAGCCCTGAATGTCCACACATACACACAAACCAGTGGCACAGCAAGAAACTAGATTGCCAGGAAGGCCACAACCTCTGCCACAAACCAGAGAGAGAATGGCTGCATGAGCAGGGAGAGAGTGCCACATTGGTTGTGAACTCCCCTTGCATAGGGAGATACAGCAAAAGAGACTAGAATAAGCAAGTCAGTGGAATAAGGAGACTAGAATAAGCAAGTCTTCCCCAAAAACTTTCTAGTCTCTCTGGAGGACTTGTCTCTATAGTTATATCAATGAACACTTAATTTCCCTTAATCTACAACTGAGCTGCTGCAAGAGCTGTGTGAGGAAGTTTCCTCTTGACTGATCTTGAACTGTTCAGGTCTAGGTGAAAATAACCAAGTGTCTGCTGCTGATTTGAGAGCTCTGGTGAGCAAAAGGACTTCAGACTGTAAGGGAGTCAGTGATAGTACTTGAAATGGGTGTTTGAGGTGTGGACAGGTTTCTAGTTTGTTTTACTGTAGTAACTTGAATTGCAGCATTGCTGTGTTGTGTTCTTTCTTAGTAGCTCTTGCATGGCTGTAGCTCAGAATGAGAATTCTTTCCATTCAATCTGAAATTGCCTGAAAATAACTTGTTCCGGTACTTCTAATACACATTGATAGGCAGAGTTAGTCAGCACCTGCTAGACGAAGGTGACAGGCATGTTGTGGAACTCTTCCCTGCATTCCTCAGTACTGCTAACTCCTCAATAGATAGAGGAATTAAATCCAAGCAAGCTAATGCCTTCCTCTATCCCTCCCCCCTTTCAGATTCCACCCTCCATGTCCGTTCATTGGAGAGAATTAAAAGTAAATACCTCATGCTGTTAATTTTAGTACGTAACATTAAGATAGAAAACTGCCGGATTGTAACAACTTTTGACATGAGACTACTCACTTCTATTCTGCCTTACCACATGTTACAACACTAGTGCTGCAGTGCTTTGAATTACTGGTGCCTTTATTTCTTCCCTATGCAGGTGGAGCTGACAGTGCAAGAAAAGGAGAAATACCTTAATGTCTCTCGTTGGTTCAACCACATTCAACATTATCCAGGTGTCCGACAACATCTGTCTAATGTTGTCTTCATCAAGAACAGATTATACACTAATGCTCATTAAGGAAAAATGTCATGTCATGCTGAAAGGGTGTTTGGGAGTTTAGAAGTTAATCCCGTCCAAAACCACTGATTTGCAAATATTGGTTTGTAACCTTATGTGTGTGAACCAAAATTGGTGATGCCTCCAATAGTACAGTTGCATTGAGTCGCTGTTGTGCGTTCCCAGAATCTGACCTGGTTTGAGGATTGTATCATGTACCTGATTAAATGCAGCAATGGTAGAAAGATGGAAATTGAGTTTTAATTCACTCTTTTTAACAAGGAAAAGCTCAAAACATGCAAGTGTGATTACATGGGCTTCATAGGAAAGAAGAACTTTTCCTTTGGTTATTCACTCCTCTTGCTATTTATTGCATTTTCCCATATGTCCTATTTCCTTTCCATTTTATTTTTCCATGGATGTTTACACTAGTTTTGTAAGAGTTCAGAGCTATATTGTGTGCCAAGAATGTGACAAAGGGAACATGCAAATGTTACAAAGTATTTATGTGACCGAATAAATTATTTTAAACCTGGAGTCTTAATTTGGTTGTGAAACTTTTTTGTTTTTTTGTTGTTTAGGAAATGGGGGTTTGGTTTTTTTGGGGTTTTTTTGGGTTTTTTTTTTTTTTTTTAAACCTCAGTTCACTTTCTGCCTCATTTTGTGGTACATGGACTTTTCATTCAATTCTGGAAGTGTTTTCTTTCAGTCTTGGTAGCAAAACTATAGTGGTCTTCAAGATTTTACGTGTGTCTTACTCTGTACAATTTCCACACAAGTGTAATTGCAACTTTCAAGGCCCTAATAAAAAAAAGGGTCAGAGGGGGAACAGCAACAGTGGAAACCTACCCACATTAAAAAAAAAAAGAATCCTCACCATGAGATCAGAGTGAGGTAGGGTCTCAAGTTTGCTCTTGGCATCTCAAAGTCTGGGAATCCTCAAAGATAAGAGGTCAGTCCTCATGTTTAGATGGAGCTTCCCATGACCAGTTTGTTCTGTCTTAACTTGGGTCCTCCCACCCAGTGAGGTAGATATCTTGGATAGCTCGTGGAGTGTTTTGAATATTAAATGGCCTTAAGAAAGAAAAACATGGTAAATCGTTACACAAGGTAATTGAGGAGAAAATTCATGAGTAAGGTTAACTTTGGCAGTTACAGGATATATGAGTGGGTTTTGTAGTTTGGTTGTCGGTTAGTTGGTTGGGTTTTAGGGTTCACAGGCACATGGTGTTATTTTTAGGAATATTTTACAGTGGTAAGATGTTTGGTTTGAAATTCTTATTGTTCCCCAGAAAGGTCAGTTCTCAGCTGTTACTGTTTCTTCTACCAGTTACTTTTCTTCTCTGCTATTTCAGAGCAGGTCTGTGTGCTTAATTATGGAGATCTGACTGAAATCTCAAGATTCGTCAGAACTGTTGAGTGGGATTTAGTGCAGAAGTATATTAGAAATTTCAAACTTTGTGTATTCAACTGGGGGCTTCAGGTTTTTACTGTCAGTATTTGCACTCCGAATTCCCAATTTATTCCAGTATTTATTGCCTACTGGTATGTATTCAAGTGAGTTTGATTTTTTTTTTTTTTTTTCCCCCGCTTTGAGTTTGATTTTGGACTTGATGATCTCTGGAGGTCCATTCCAACCCATAAAATTCTGTGGGTTTTGGATTGTTCTTTTTGTTGTTGGCCCCACTTAAGGCTGGGAGCAAGTGATGCTAAGACTTAGCAGAATTCAGGAGTGTTATTATTTTTCTATGAAAAATACCAAAAATACCTGCATTTCTGAATTCTGTTATACTGAACCATTCTCTGTTTTTGAAGGGAAGTGTGGGTGGGAATCCTCATCCTGTTGGTTAGGGTTTGGGGAAATTTGTTGTTCCTCTTCCAGACCGTTTGTTTTTATACCCACTATTGCAAAGGAGAATGATTTAAGTCGTGGAAGTGTTTGTGCAGGCCTCTATCCATGGAAACAGCAGCTTCTGTCACAGCTGAGAGCACTCAGATGAAACCAGAACTAAAGGAAGCAACTCTGTGACCTTTTCAAACAAGTTTTTTTTTTTAGTGTTGATGCTACAAGGTGCTTTTGGTTTTAATCCCAAGCAGATGCTGTTTCCAAGTGTAGGGATTTCTTAAGGTGGTGACACACTACTGCTGCACTATCCCCTAGCCTCTTGTGCCAGTTTTATTTTCTCTGGTGTGGAACAAAGGTGTTACTTGCTGAGATGCTTTAACAAAAGAAAGAAAAAATGCTCAGACACTAACAGATTAAATGGTTTGGTAAAATGGAACTCTGTGGCATCTCAAAAAACATTTGGTCGTTCAATGCCAACTTGAGCATTTCGGTTTTTTCTCCCCTGCATGGAGAAACTGAAGTAGGTAGCAGGTTAAAAGGAAAGAAGGACTTGAGACTTTGCCTTTACAGAGATGATTGGAAAAACAGATGGCATTGTTTTCCTGCCCTCTCCCTCTTTCCATCTGATGCCTTTTGATCACCAAAGACAACAAAACCTCTACAAAACCTCAAAAAAAATCCTAAAAACCTAGCTTGGTCCGAGAATGACTGAGGTACATTTTTCACACTAATGCTTCACATTATGTACAGCTGAGGCATAGTGTACCTGAGCTTTCAAATGGGTGCTGATGGTCAATGTGAAGAGTGTATTTGGGGTAAATGTCCTGCTCTTTTCAAAGCTACTACCGCTTGTCTCTCTGGAGTATTTCGTTGCACTTTGAACGTTAGTAAAAGTGACTGTCCTCCACTTCCTCCTTTCTGAAAATCTCAGTTGCTGAAAGGCGCAGTGGACTCTGTGATGTTGTTTTACTTCTGTTGCCTCACAGTTTGATGATGATGGTGATGATTGTGACTACCACGGCCATGTGTGGAATTTATTTTCGCAGCGTTTCATGAGCAATGACACCCTCATTTGTTAGTGCGTATCTCATCGGCGCAGCGTTATTATTTTGCATAATTGTTCTATCTAATTTATTCAAGGGGCCTGACATGTTATGGTCTTTTAAGTATGTGCCTCTAGGACTTGAGGTTGTTGCCATATGGTGAGATGGGGCTGCATGACAACCTTCCAGCAACTGAAGAATTCAGCAGTGAAATAAATATGATCATTGTAAGCATCCAGCAAAATCTTGCGCTTCCCACTTGGCTTTTTCCCCTTGATGCCAAGATGACCACTGCTTGCAGACATGCCAGGCTGAAACAGGTATTCAAGGACTGTGTGTTAGAAATGTGCTGATGATTTTTAGACACCTTTGTGTGTACACCTTCGTTTACAAGTGAGTTCAGTTTCACTTCAGAAGTCTCTAGGGGTAGTTCTTGCACTGAGACATAACGGGGTGACAGTGATGGCTACAAAACTCCAAGTTTAATACTGGACTAAAGAGTGAGTGAATAAATTTGAGAAGCTTTGTGTACACTGGAAGGACAGAACGAGTTTCAGTTTAGATCTGTGTACTGAGAAAATCCAGCCATTTGGATGGAACTGAAGCACAGGCTTCTAAGCAAAACAAAAGTGGGTCGTGGGGATTTTGTATGATAGCTTAAGTATTTAACCTGTTTTTTTGTCAAGTTCCTTTGTGTCATCCAGGTAGGCATCCCAGTTTTCCACATGGAAAATGACTTATGGTTAACAATTAAAACAGTCCAAGGAAGCAAGTTTTGTTACCTTTCTTTGCTACCCACCTGCAGTAAGTTCTTGCTTTCAAGAGATTTGCACCTACTGAATTACCAGAGATTCTCTGGGTACAACGCATAATATTTGGACAGTGAAGTCTCCTAGTGAGCATTTGAGTTGTTTGCCTGTAAGAGGTGATAGTTCCTTTATCTCTCACATGAATGTCTTTAATTATAATTATAGCTCATAGGAGAGGAATCTGGATTCTTCATCATGGGTGTGGACTTGGGTTATTAGGAGGGAGGTGGGACTTTATAAGTGGCTGTTAGTGCTTTGCAATTCAAATACGACAGTAATTTATATTATTTTTATTAAATGTGACTTAGAAATCTTAAGATGGTCTCTTAAATGCCCTTAAGTAACATTACAGCTGAAGGGTGCTGTAGGACTTTGGCATCTTTATTCTCTTCTTATTTCAAAAGCCATAAATGATCAAAACACTGTTCCTCAGTGCTGTGGATTTGGAAGAGGTGAGGATAAAGTACTTAGAGAGATTAGCTGAGAGAGATGAAAATTAAGGAATAGATACAACTATAAAATTATCACCAGGAAATCTGCTGTCAGCTCTTCTATTCAGAGGTCTGCTTCACACTCTTTCCAATCTGTTACCGTTCTCTGCATCTCTGCAGGTGATTTTTGGTTTGTCTGCCACATGAGCTTTGAAGCTGGGAATGATTAGTGTGCTTTTTCTGCAAATAAATTTGCTTTGGTGTGACCATAAATCGATTATATAATTGTATGTGTATACAGACCCTACTATATAATTTATTTGTACCTTTAGTTTTTTGCTGGGAAGAGGAATCTGCAGGCCTGTGTGATTTTACTTTGTTCCTTTTGGTTTTCAGTGTTCTCATTACTTTGAATCTTGGGTGTGTTTCACGGTCTTTAGCTTCAAAGTGTAATTGCAATGATGCAGCTGCTTAATGGATTAATGCATTTAAGATTTTTCCCCCTAAGAGCAGAATTTCTTCTTGGCATCTATAATTGGATGGTGGTGCTGCTGTCCCTAGTGGATCCCCAGGTTTCATGTTCCCCATACACCTGGGTGCGTGCTTACTCACTTAGTAATCTTAATGCTTGTTCAAGATTGATGAAAACTGAATCACATTCTACACTTCTTTTTATTGTGCTTGAATTTTACTGCAAAAGACTTGCAAGGGGAGATGCCATCACGTACCTCTGCTGTGCCAAGCTTTCAGATTCAAGCTGAGTGTTTGCATCCCACTGCTGCTTGTCTTGAATAGCAGATATATAGTACTTCAGAGCCCAGCTCCAGGGCGATACTTAAAGATATCACAGATTTGAGTGGGGCAGGGGGTTGATTTTGTAGGAAGGGTTACTTGTTGCTGCTCTGTGCAGGTTCCTGCAGGCGTGGTCTTTATTTTCCATGCTGGTGGTGACTGCAGCCCCAGCAGTTGCTGCTTTGCATCATGCATCTCATCATCTCTCACTCTGCAGGCAGACGGAAGGTGAGTAATTTTTTATTGTTGCCGCATCTAAAGGATTCCCCTTTTCCCTCCCACACTACCTTGGCCCCTTCAGGAAGATTTTCATCTATTAAACTTCCCCTTCTCTGTTGGAAGAACTAAATCTCTTTCAGCATTTGCAGGCTGGTGATCTAATTTGACAGCTCATCGGTGATGTCTATTCCACTTCAAAGAGGCAGGTAGCCCGGGGCTAGCCAGCTGCATTGTGGATTCTGCAGATTTGGCTTGCTGTTCCTGCTGGGTGTCATCTGTCTTCTTAGTCTGGCGGTGGATAATTTTTGTCCTCCCTAGCATCATCTGCCTGAGCAGTTTCTGCCTGGCAGGCCTGTCCGTCCAGGTCGAGCATCAAACGCAGCAGGCGCACAGCTAACGTGACGAGGCAGTGCTGCAAAGAGCGCAGCCCCGGGCCAGCTTTGGCCAGCATGGGCAGGGCGGCCAGCAAACTTCAGCCCTCACCGTGATGGGCTCCCGTCACAGGGGCAGCCCATGGATGTATTCTGCCGGCGCGGAGTACTTCCTGCCCTCCTCGCCCTCCTAAGGGCTGTCGCTCCCATTCCTCCCGCCCTGGCAGACGTCTGCCTCAACAGGTTTGGGTTTCCCTGCCTGTTGCCGGCATTTGACTCGGCCACGGCGGCTCGCATGGAACAATCCTTTAGCGGATGATCATCGCCAGACAGCCTGTGGGGGAAATGACAAGAGTGGGCACGCTCATCTGGAGATGCTGCGATCTGGAGTGCCGCTAAGGCTAAGGGGAAGTGGCAGGGTGATCCCTGAACGAGAAAGCAGCTTCCATTGCACAGCAGAAGTGACAGAGCTTGTTAAGCCTAGCCTCCAAAAACAAATCCACGCTGACTACATATGTTGATTTTCATGCTCCGAGCCATAGCTATATCCATGTTTTTGTGACTTGATGGCTACCTCCTACAAGCTGACAGGTCAGGGGCTCCACAAGTATTGTCTTTTTATAGCCATCACCTCTTTTAAGTCCTTAATTTTTAACAATGCCTTTTGAGAATAGGCTTGACAGGACAGTGAGAGTAAGCAGGGAAAAGAGAAACCAGGCATAAACACAGCAAGCAAAGCATATTCTTTAAAAACAAAAAAACCAAAGAGTATTCAAAGAAAGAGGAGAAATGGTTTCAGGACAGTAGTCCTAGAAACCAATGCACTTATCTGTCACAGGATTTGCCCTTGTTGCAGTCTTGCAGTTCTGAACTTGACATTAGTCATGATGTAAAAACTCTTTCCTAGAAATGCCATAGTTACAACCCCCCTTTATCTACAGGGTTTTCTCCTCAGCAATTAAAAAGATTGCTGGAGCATGGGGCTTAGAGAGAGAGAACTTGTCTGAGAGAGAAAGGCTAAGGCAAGGTGGCAGCTAGACTGGAAAGGGATAAAATTAACACTTGGACAATTCTACCCCTAATTATTAGAGATCATCAGGCCATATGGAATATCCTGCAGATATTCCATTAATACATGAGCACTAGTGTCATTTACTGGTGATTGTAAAGTGCTTTGGATCCAAGTGGGAAAATACAATTGCTCATCTACAGGTTGCAAAAGGTGGTTGGTTTGGGGGAAAAAAGGATAGGTGAAAGGGAATGGTAGTTTTTATAACTCCTCTTATCTCTGCTGATTACCTCTTTAACGAAGTATTTACAGACCATGTAACAGTGAAGGAGGGAAAAACTTAATTTAGATCATCCATTTGTGCTGAACTTACTAAGAATGCTAGTTGAAGTATTGAACACTTCCCAGTGTAAGATTTATTATTTCACAAAATCACAGACTGATAGAGGTTGGAAGGGACCTCTAAATATTCTCTAATCCAATCCCCCTGTCAGAGCAGGATCACCTAGAGTAGGTCACACAGGAATGCATCCATGCAAGTTTTGAATGTCTTCAGAGAGGAAGACTTCACAAACTGCCTGGGCAGCCTATACCACTGTTTTGTAACCTTCACACTGAAACGCTTTTTCCCTATGTTCACATGGAACCTCCTGTGTTTCAGCTTGCACCCATTGCCTCTTGTCCTATCACCAGACATCACTAAGAAGAGCCTGGCTCTGTCCTCCTGACACTCACCCTTCACATATTTATAAACATGAATGAGGTCACCTCTCAGTCCCCTCCTCTCCAAGCATCACGGCCCCAGCTCCCTCAGTCCCTCCTCGTAAGGAAGATGTTCCACTCTCTTAATCATCTTTGTGGCTCTGCACTGGACTTTTTCAAGCAGTTCCCTGTCCATCTTGAAATGCGGGGCCCAGAACAGATTCTAACCATATTTTGACAGTCTGGGGGAAGGAGCCTGTTTAAACAAAACCAATTTGCTCAGTTTGAAGGCTGAGTCTAGAACATGCTGTGTGTGGTCAAAAAAAGATTGCGTTTGTTTCAAGTGAGCAGTTTGTGAGCTTTGATGATGAGACACAGACTTCAATAATACGATTGTCTTTTGTGTTTGTATTAATAGTTTCACATAGTTTAATTAAAAGTCCTTTTATTTTCTCCACTTCATAAAAGCCACGTGGAGTATGACACGTATGATGTGGTGCTTTGGCCCTGGCTGGGGTCAGATGGCCACCAAAGCCATTCTGTCACTCCCCTTCTTAGATGGACAGAGGAGAGGAAAAATACAACAAAAGCACAGGAGTCAAGAGAGAAGCAATTTAATGGGATGCAAAGCCAAAGCAAAGAGCAAACAAAGATGTAATTCTCTACTTCCCATTAGCAGCCGATGTTTGGTCACTCCTGGGAGGCAGGGCTCCACTACACCTAGCAGTTGCTCCAGAGGACAGGCACCATAAACGCAAAGGAAGTGCAGGGGCACTTCCTTTTTTCACTAAGCTTTTATATCTGAGCTGATGTCATATGGCATGGAATACTCCTTTGGTCAGGTTGGATCAGCTGGCCCAACTGTGTCCCCTCCCAAGACCTTGCCCATCCCTCAGCATGTTCTTGGGAGAGGAGGAATGCTGGAAAAGCACAGCCTGGTACTCAGCTCAGCAGCAGCCAAACCGCTGGTGTATCATGAACTACTATTCAAGTATCAGGACACCTGATGGGCATAAGCAACGACCCCTAGAGGTCTGCAGTCTTACATCCCATTGTTTTTGGTGGAAGTTTGTCCCCTCAGTACCTTCAAAGATATGGGCCAATGACTCAAGTTAACCCTCTCTTATTAAACATGTTAAAGTTCATTAAAGGTCTACAAAGGGAAGGAAACCGGTAAAACCACTGAATCATTGTGACTAAAGGCTTCTCATGGGTTGGCAAGGTCAAGAGTCAAAACAGAACTCCTATTTCCAACTGCATAGTAATCACCACGGTGTTAGAAGTCTGCACACTAGGGGTTGCATGTTCCTATTTAGAGATCTCCTCACAGGTTTCTTTCAGACCTGAAGTACCAAGGCATTGATTGAGTCTTTTACTTTGTGGCCTAAGTGAATCCCTTCATTTCCATTCTTACCATTTATTTGAGGTCAGGAGTAGACACTGACATTGTCAGTGAACGCAGTGAACGCCCAGGCTGACACTGTCAGTGCAGTGAACACGCAAGAGCAGACGCCCAGACTGATGCTGGAAGTACTGCAGACATTGGACACAGGTTTTATACTGCTTTATTCTGAACAGTAATTAGGTAAATCAGTACTGAACATATGCAGCAGGCAGTCTTTAGGTAGAAATGAAATCTGATTACCCTGGTTTCATATGGAATTTAGAGACTGGTAATTACAATGTTAAAGTCACTCAGGTTGAAGTCCTTATTTCTTTTTTCATGCCTCAGACATCAGGTAATAATATGGAGTCTCCTTAATGTTGAATTCAGAATTAGAAATGGCAGGAAATCTGTGTGTGAAGGAAGAGTATGGCACTTCCAGTATTAATCCAGCAGCTTTCTATCCTGGAATTCCATAACGTTCTTTTTTTTCTCCGGATATATGCAAGAGGGCTCTTTGCAGCTGCAGTGAACTGATTTCATCTTCCATGTCTGAAGGGCTATGATTCAAAAAGCCCATGCAGCAAAGTCCAGCCTCCCCAGATTACAAACTGACATAACTCACACTGGAGTCTTCAGGTAATAAATTTTGTCGTCATGATTATTGTCTCTTGCATCCATAGGTCTCAGTGTGGCTGCTGTTTCACAGATGCAAATTTCGATGCTAGCCTGAATTATCTTAACTATGCTGCAGAACTTGGGCAGTGTTTCACTGGGCACTGGTAGGGCAGTGTAGTCAAGTACAAGTGGAAAGCTATCACACCTCATGTCCACATTTTCCTCTTCTGGGCAGTAGGAATCCACAGAGCATGGGTCACAAGCAAGAGTAGTTTGGCTAGGGAACAGAAAAATAGCTCTTTCTCCCAGAGGCCTTTCCAACTCCTGGTCTATCTAAAGCCTAAAGCAGGCTCTCAGTTCACTTAGTTTTGGGAAAAAGATATCACAGAGGAACAAATTCTACTTGTGGCTGAGGCTGGGATACTTCTCAGTAAGATACAATGGGTTCTTCACAGTGGGAATCCTTCATCTTAAGGGGATGACACAAGAGGAGATAAAACTAGTTCTGCTGCATATGTAGAGTAACTCGTGTTACCCAGCTGATAGAGGAACCTCTTGGGTTTCCTTTCAAAGGCGACAGGATGCCAAGCTTTACAGGAACATTCACCACCATAAATGTAATTGCACTTTTTCATCATGAACTTGCCCTGCTTATGGGGAACAGAATCGGCCTGAGAGAATCACATTGCGAGTTTTGTTGTGCCTAAACAAAAAGATAAACGGGTGGTCGGCTTTAAACTCATCTTTGTGTTGCAGAATCCGATAGCCTGGCACCTCTCGGGACTCCCCACCTTGTTCATTGACTTCCAAAGAGACTTTATGGATGATCTTTGACAAAACCACACCTTTTGTCTCACACATCTCGGAGAAATCCGATGCGCTCTCATCGAAGACATTTGTCATCCCCAGGCTTTCCAAAAGTGGCTTCAGGTCATAATCACCTTCCATGCTAAACTTTGGAAGAAATACGTTCACTTTGGTGTTGGCCATCATGCTGGGATTGGTCCACTGCAATAATGTCTGGGGTGTGAGTGCCTTTTCCAGCTGAAGACATAAAGGAACAGAGGAAATTATTGATTGGTTCAAGGGAAGAGAGAACAAAAACTTCCCGTTCCTATCAACCCCCAAAAAGTAAAGTCCAAAAGGCAGCCTTTGCTCTTGAATTCACAGCTGTAGTGTTCAGAGTTAGCATCCTCTGAGTTAGACTTGAGGCAAATGTGACTTAATCCATAGGACATGCAACTCCAATATATGTGTATGCTCTATTAGCCCCTTACAAGCTTTTCATAGGCAATCACTTGGAATCATAGAATCAGTCAGGGTTGGAAGGGACCACAAGGATCATCAAGTTCCAACCCCCCTGCCATTGGCAGGGACACCCTACCCTAGATTAGGCTGGACAGAGCCTCATCCAGCCTGGCCTTCAACAACTATATGAAGGAACCTGAGAAAGGCAGTCCCTACACAGCTTACACCCAGCCAACTGGCAGATGCAAAAGTCTTGATTCCTGACCCTACAGGATAATGAAATTGCTGAAACAGAAAAAGACTCCAGATCCGGAATCTGATCTCAGTCAAATGTGCTGCAAACGAGGGCACCAGAATAACTGATGTCAGCAGCACTGAGCACCAAGCAAGTGTGGCTTTAAGCACTTAACTAAAGCAAAAGCAAAATCTTAATGATTAAAATTATTTTGGGTCTTTAGATTTTCAAATTGATGCAGATTCCTAAAGTGCATCATGGCTACCTTCTGCACTTTATGCTGTCTTCTGTGTGCAATCTATCTTGAAGTCTTATTTACAGCCTCAGACTTGGCCACCATGAAAACAATCATGTCAAAAATACAAAATCAGCAACAGGGAAGCAGAATGAGAAGATAAATTCACAGGAAACTTGTTTTTTCTTTTTTCTTTTTTCTTTTTTTCTGTCTATATAGCATAACAAAACCTTTTATAAGTATCTAATGTTATAACTGATCTGTTCCCAAGAGAAGCACCATACCAATTCTGCTTTTTCTCACCTGCTCCAAGCCAGTGGTCTCATCTTCAATCTCTTTGGGTAGCAGAATGAGCATGCTTATATGTTTGTTAAGGCACGGAAGCTCAAGGATGGCAACATTCAATTCTTTTACATAACCCAGGCAAAAAGTAGCTTCCAGATTCATCATTTGCACTGGTTTAGTTTCAGTCTGCAAAACAGAGAGGAAACAATCCAGTGTTCCTTTTAATTCACAGATCACAGAATCACAGAAGGTTAGGGGCTGGAAGGGAACCGTGAAAGATCATCTAGTCCAACCCCGCTGCCAGAGCAAGATCACCTAGAGCAGATCACACAGGAACATATCCAGGCAGGTCTTGAATATCTCCAGAGAGGGAGACTCCACAACAGGGCAGCCTGTTCCAGTGTTCTGTCATACTCACCGTGAAAAAAAAATGGTGTGAAAGGGAAGTTTGTAAGCTTCTATGGAAATGGAACATTGAGTTCCCGTCAGAGAATCTGGTGGCTTTCCTAGGTAACAAAAGCAGTGGACTGTTGGACTTTTGCAGCGGGCAACTTTCCATAGAAAAGTGGAACAGAATTCTGCTTAATACAATTGCAACACATTGGACATCTGCCTTTAAAGAGAACTCTAACAAATATTGGTAGCCCTTCATGCCTGTTTCATTGAGTGCTGCAAACTGTACTGCCTACATGACATCATAATGGCAGTAAATGTCAAGCACTGAGCACATCTCTACAGGGAAGGTCAAGCTGTTCATCTGAATAATTGATATTTTTGAGCCAGGGGCTGAAACAGAACTTTCAGCCTTATCTTTCAGAATAAGAAATTTCAGGCTTATCAAAGCCTTACGCCTGCTTTTCAGAAATGAAACAAAACTGTTGAGTGGGGAAGATTTGCAAAGTGATTTGTTCACCCTAGAAACATTTAAAATTCAAAATCAGTAGGAAAAAAATGTTACTGGGGGGGAGCAAATCAAGATGTTTCACTCCAAAGTCTAGTGTTGGTTGTATCACTTTCAAAACCTTTTTAGCTGAAACTGTTGGCCAGTTGAATATTGAATATTTTAAGTGAACCTGAAACTCTTTTCTCCTGCACATATGTATGTATGTGTGTGTATCTATTTGGAGTATAGTCTCTTTATCACACAAATACTACTCAGCTAAGTAGTCACAGTATTCATCAGTGATCACAGACTGGTAAGTGCTGCACTCATTTGGACCTTGTGGCTAAGCAGGGCTGATAGGCAGAGGGCTGCATTCCTGAGCCTGACTAGGAAGGAGGAGAAAATGGGATGGATGCCATCCCTGAAGAGGAAAGCACAGGGCCAGGCACCTAAGGGATATACTCAAAGGGATCCTAGGGGCATGTATGTTTTACCAGCTCTCTGACCTGGAGAAATGAAGTGTTCTCTGCTTCAGCCCTGCTGCTTTTGGCATGCAGCCTCTGGTGCAGGCTACAATTTCTTGGAAGAAGCTACCCATAAGAATCTTGTGTCTCTTTGTAGGCAATGGCTACTTCTGAGCTTGTGCTCAGCTCCTCTTGTCTTACATATGCTATCAGAACAGTTCATGTTCACACTGGGCTTTTGAAATATGGATGTGACAGCACCAGCAAAGCTTAAAAACAGCATGACAGGTAAACTAGTTTAGGGAGCCTTGCAACAACATACAGGTTTAGATAGAGTTTAAGAATGCCATGGTAATAATAAACATTTTTTTTATTTTCAGTGCTGGGGAGTTCCTCAAAGTTTGCATTTTCTGGAGTGAAAACAGTACTCTTCCTCTTCCCTCTGTTTTTGGTTTGGTTTTTTTTTTCCCCAGAACATACCTTGTTGACTTTAAAAGGACATTCTTTGATTTCTGCCTCTGGGAATTTCTTCATCCAGTTTGTGACAAAATAAGCTGCATTAACTAGGAGGATCTGAGTCTTGTCATTTACACTGTCCTCAGTCAAAATATTCTCCATTTTGCCTGTGAACAGGTTTAAGATGGTCGTTAATACAATACATTGCCAAGATATCAATTGCTTCAACTGAATGTGGAAACATCTAACTGATTTTTTTTTAAATTACATCCTGCTCTTCACAGATAAAAGATTTTCATTCCATTGACAATTTTCAAAGAGAACACCTGCTTAAAATTACAACTTAATGTTTTAATTGAGATTTGGGATCAGGCAGGTTCTCCAGATGAGATTTTTCTTGGCTTAGACAATGTTGAATCAAACCCACATCTACTGGTTTTGTTCAGCATGTTAAAGAAGGTACTGAAGTTTCAGTAAAATTCAACAGGTGTGAACAAAAAAGTGTTTGTCATTTGGACAGCAAGACCTGAAGGGAAGTTCCAGATTAGCAGCTAAGAAGGTTGTAGCCAGGTGGGGGTTGGTCTCTTCTCCCAGGCAACCAGTGACAGAACAAGAGGACACAGTTCTCAACCTACACCACCTGCACCAGGGCAGTTAGAAAGAAGTTCATCACAGAAAGAGTGAATGGGCTGCCCAGGGAGGTGGTGGAGTCCTTGTCCCTGGGAATATTTAAAAAGAGACTGGATGTGGCACTTGGTGTCAAGGTTTAGCTATGTTGGGTGATAGGTTGGAGTTGATGATCTTGAAGGTCTTTTCCAACCTGACTGATTCTGTGTGATTCTGTGACACATCTCTAGACTGATACATGAGAATGAAATAAGCAGAAGAACAAAATCTGCTGCTCTGATTACAGTTCATAACCAAATACTGCTACGAACAGCAAAAAGAATTTGGAAACACGTTCTTCTCCTCGCTCTGTTTAAGACCTGTGCAAGCACTGCCATAAAAGATGTAGAATTCAGAGCACTGGGGAGCCATAAATTGCACAGGGCTTCTCCAGGGACATGGGTGGCAGCCTGGGAAGGAGCAGGCTCAGGCACCCACGGTTTCATATTTGTACCACTGGAGGGCAACAGGAAGCAACGATCCCAGAGCTGCCTCTGCACAGGCTTTAAACAGGCTCTGTTATGCATGGGCCAGGGCCAGACCTCTGCCTCTCAGAAACTGGGCAGGCTCCACATGAGGACCCTCATGGTCACTGATGTGCTTCTGTGACTCAGCCCAGTGGTCGGTGGCTCAGCCATACTGTGGGAAAAGTGCCTGCAGCTCCATTGCCACAGGAAGGCAAATAAGAGACACACATCTGCTTGTGGCACGCTTGCTGGTAAAGGCAGCTGAGCTACAAATTAACAGTCTGAGATTCTGAGTCAAGGAAGTATTTCCCATTATAACAACACTTCTTTTTAGAAAACCAGTGCCTGGCTTTTATGTCTTGATGTCAAATGTTTGTGAAGCTTCATAGCCAGCAGCTCTCATTCTCCCAAACTGTCCTGCTGTAGTTCAGCTTTCCCCGAGGGTAATATATTGGGGAATCACAGAATGCTAGGAGTTGAAAGGGATCTCTGGAGATCATCTGGTCCAAGCCTCCTGCTAAAGCAGGGTCACCCAGAGCAGGCTGCCCAAGATTGCAATGTCCAGGCAAGCTTGGAATCTCACCAGAGAAGGACACTCCACAGCCTCTCTGGGCAGCCTGGTTCAGTGCTGTCACCCTCATACTGAAGATGTTTTTCCTTATGTTCAGATGGAACTTCCTGCTTTCCACTTTGTGCCCATTGCCCCTTGTCATATTGCTGGGCACCACTGAAAAGAATCTGACTCCATCCTCTTGACCCCATGCTCAATCTTTAGCTATTTACAAGCACTGATAAGGCACTCCCAGGTCTTATGCAGAGCTCCTTCACGGGAGGTCAACCCCTAACCTGTACTGATGCGTGGGGCTATTCCTCCCCAGGTGTAGAACTCTACATTTGCCTGTGTTGAACTTCATGAGGTTCACTTCTGCTCAACTCTCCAGCCTCTCACTTCGTATTTTCACCTTCAGAACTGCTGCAGTAGTAGAGCACAGAGATTGCAAAACAAGACGACACCGCTAGCCCTCACAAATCCAAATAGTAAGCCTTGTCCCCTTGCTTTGAGTATGTGCTTACTTCAAAAGATCTCTTTCTCCAAAGAGGCAAAGAGTTAACATTAAGCTGTGCTCACCATCAGTTAGCTCCGACAGAGATTTGTTGATCTTCTGTAGAGTTTCCTCTGTTTTCTCTTTGAACTCCACCAATTCCAGTTCCGATGGAAAAGGCCTCTTTGTGGAGTTGACAAAGTCCTGTAAGATACAAAGTATGAGAGTCACCCTCGGTTAAATGCTGTCCACTCAAAGGGTTTGTACAGAGCCTGCAACATCAGCGACTTAAGCTCCACCAGATGAGAGCTGGAGCTGTTTAATAACAGAGAGTGACTACCATGAGGCACAGCTGTGCTCAGCACAATGCTCCCAAGATTGTCTTTGCTCCAGTGGTGTTACATCAGCAGCTAAAGTGACTTTGATATTGCAGGGGTGACCACGTTGCAAGATTTTGGAAGGATAAAACAAGCCTCAGTCCAGGCCTGGGTAAGTGAGACTACTGAGATAAAGACCACAGCCTGTCCACCAGATGAGGCATTTACTGCTATGAATGGCCATGGGCGTTTGCTGCATCAGAGGCTGGACAGCAGACAATCTGATGGTAGCATCATTTAAGCATGTTTAGTTCAGCAACATTTAAGCATGTTTAGTTTTCTGAAACATTACTTTTAGGCTGATGATGTCCTCACTGGGGCCGTTTTGAAAGGCAACTTTAGGGGGATAAAAAAACCCCAAACTCATAGCATTTATTTTTCTCAGTTATTTTGCACGGTCTGTGAGTTACAAAGGCAAATGTCTACAAATGTTTATGGCAGGAGACAATATTATGTTGTTCAGCATTTGAGTCTAGTCACAGTATAGAAAGACTTGTGTTGGCAGGGACCTTAAAGATCATCCAGTTCCAAGCCCTCTGCCATGGGCAGGGATACCTCTCACTAGACCAGGTTGCTCACAGCCTCATCCAGCCTGGTGGTAACCACTTTCAGGGGTGAGGCATCCACAGCACCTCTGGGCAACCTGTTAGAGTGTCTCACCACCTTCATAACAAACAACTTCTTCCTAATGTCCAGTCTAAATGTACCCTGCTCTAATTTAAAACCATTGCCCCTTGTCCTCTCACCACATGCCAATATAAATCATAGAATCACAGAATGGTCTGGGTTGGAATGGACCTCCAAAGGTCATCCAGTCCAACCCCCGCTGCAGTCAGCAGGGACATCTTCTACTAGATCAGGTTGTCCAGAGCCCTATACAGCCTCACCTTGAGTATCACCAGGGATGGGGGCCCAACCACCTCCCTGGGCAACCTGTTCCAGTGTTCCTCCACCCTCACAGTAAAGAACCTGTTCCTAACATCCAATCTAAGCCTGCTTTTCTCTAGTTTGAAGCCACTGTCTCCTGTCCTATCCCTGCAGGCCTCTGTAAACAGTCTTTCTCCATCCCTCTTGTAGGCCCCCTTCTGGTACTGGAAGGCCACTATCAGGTCTCTCTGGAGCCTACTCTTCTCCAGGATGAACAACCACAGCTCCCTCAGCCTGTCATTGTAGAAGTGCTCCAACCTCACCCCCCCCACCCCCCAAATAAATAGTCCCTCTCCAGCTTTCCTCTAGACTGCTTTCAGACACTAGAAGGCCACTGCATGGTCTCCCCAGAGCCTTCTCTTCTGCAGGCTTAACAGACCAAACTCCTCCAGCCTGTTCTTATAGGAGAGGTGCTCCAACCCTCTGATCATCTTTGTGGTCCTCTCCAGCAGATCCATGTCCTTCTTATGTTGGGTGCACCAAAGCTGGACAAAGTATTCCAGGTGGGGTCTCACAAGAGCAGAGTATCATAGAATCACAGAACCACTGAACATTAGAGGTTGGAAAGTGACTTCCAGAGATCATCAAGTCCAACTGCTCTGCCAAAGCAGGATCCCCTAGGGTAGCCCACACAGGAATGTTTCCAGGCAGGTTTTGAAAGTCTCCAGAGAAGGAGACTCTGCAACCTCTCTGGGCAGCCTGTCCCAGTGCTCTGTCACCCTCACTGTAAAGAAGTTTCTCCTCATGTTGAGGTGAAACCTTCTGCTTTCCAGTTTGTAGCCATTGGTCCTTGTCTTATTACTGTGCACCACCAAAAAGAGATTGGCCTCATCCACCTGACACCCACCCCTCAGATATTTATAGACATAGGTGAGATCTCTCAGTCTCACCAGACTGAACAGCCCCAGGGCTCTCAGTCTCTCCATAGGGGAAATGTTCAAGTAACAATCAAGTAACAGCCAAGAGTGAGAGAACTTAAGTACCACTGCAGTCTGATACCATAACCTGTCAACATGCTGGCCAAGTAATTCACAGCCCCCAGGCTTTTCTGCAGTACTTACTGTGGTAGGATTAAGAGACTTGTCTACAAAGAGCCGTTTGACCATTTTCAGTGCAAAGAAAGAGCTGAGTTTGGAAACATCTGAAGTTACCGTTTGAAACCCAAATGAAACATCTTTGACGTCCTGTAAATGGAGTACCTGGTAAATGAACAGAAGACAATATTAAGCTTTGCTGTTATTGTTGTTGTTATCTAAGCATTCCTAACAGCTTAGCAAAGGATGCTAGTTTGTGACCAGAGCTGTGGCTTTTCACACTTAAGCTAAGCACACAGAGGTTTTGCTATCATTACTCAAATATCATTTACTTATTGGGCATCTTCATATGAATCTAAACCTGATCCTACCAGAACTTTAACCAAACCCTCAATTCAGTGCCATTGGATAGGGCTGGGTGATAGGTTGGACTGGATGATCTTGGAGGTCTCTTCCAGTCTGGCTTATTCTATTCTATTCTATTCTATTCTATTCTATTCTATTCTATTCTATTCTATTCTAAACACGTTTCTTTCTTGTGAGCAGTACAAAGAAATCAGTAGAGCTGTCTATGCTGGTGATGGTGTCACCTTAGGCTCACATTTCAAAGTCCATGCCTTTCAAAGAGCAATACTGAACAAGACTTTAGCTTTTTTGCTTCTTTCCTTTGATTTCCTGGAATCCTTGAGTTTCTCATTACATCAGCTAGTCAAGAGATGACTTTTTACCTTTCACCACTTGTCTTGGAATATATTGGCATTGTCACAAGTCGTTTTCAAACTTTTTTCCTTTGCTTCCTAATCTAGACAGCTCAGGTATGTAAACTAAGAATAGACAAGAAATAACGTTTATGGTAAAATTTGTGTGTCAGGAACTAAAGGCAAGTGAAAGCAACATCAAAGGTGTCCTTGATGCCGTGAAAGGTAATTTCAGGAGCGGGTCTGGGAGGCCCCAGCACAGGTACACAAATATTTTGCTGCTCATGGATAAATAGCCACCAAAACTCTTCACTGGTGCTCATGGGTTTTGGAGCCATCCTCCCCGTGCCCAGCACTGAATAAAGAAATGCCTCTTCTTATGCACATTGGTGTCTAAGAGGTCATTAGGTAATGATGTCAATGGGGCTTAGTCAATTAAAGCTCTGTAATACAGAGCCCGAGAGACTGAAGAAAACTTTTGACCATTTCGTCTCAAGCAAGCAGCAGCCCAAACCCGGGGCACTCTGCAGAGGTGGGGGTGCACTGTTTCGGGTAAGTTTTCTGTTGTAAACAAGGCTGACAGGGCATGTCCGGACAGCTCTGCTCTAGCAGGGCACCAGCAACTCCTCCTTTAGCCCCTACCCTGCAAGGACTTCCAAGCAAACCTTACAAGGCGTGCATGGGGCAAGGATGTAGGAGTGGGCGAGAGGCGCCCCAGGGTGGGCAGATGCTGCTGGGGGGAGCCGAGAGACTTCCATCGAGACTCCTCGCTGGATCCAAGGGAGGTGGTAATGATCTGTTGTCATTCCTTCTCTTTTCCATTTCCCCTGTTCCTCTAACGTAAGTTAAATGTTTGGGGTTTTTTGTTTAGGTGTTTGTCAGGTGCTAAGGTTTCATTGGAGTGTCTGCTGCGCCCCAGGTTAGCCATACCTGTGTGCTCAGCCCAAGGTTGACTAAAGCACTTCTTAGCTATTTGGAAGCCATTGTCTGATTCCTGCCTCAGGGTCCACTTGAAAGTCCCTGGGGAGGAGTTGTTGGTGCCGTGGTATCCCCTAACTGTCTGGGCATGCCCTGTCAGCCTCGTTTGCAACCATCGGAAACCTTCCAGGAACAGTTCACTACCCCACCTGGAAACCTTCCAGGAACAGTTCACTACCCCACCTCGGCAAGGGACCTCCTGGTTTGGCTTCGGCTTGGTTGTCTGAGACACCGTAGTCAAAAGCTTTGTCTCTCCTGTGGAGTCGTGATGTTTGCAGTGAACTTTCACGGAATCACAGAATGTCAGGGGCTGGAAGTGACTCCGAAAGGTCATCCAGTCCAACACCCCCCCACACCCCACCGCAGAGCAGCATCAGCTATACCACATCACACAGGAACGTGTCCTGGCGGGTCTTAAATATCTCCAGAGAGGGAGGCTCCATAACTCCCCTGGGCAACCTGTTCCAGTGCTCTGTCACCCTCACTTTGTTTCCTGTCCAGAAACCTGGAGGTTTTGAGCCATGAAATGAAGGTCTTAGTTTTCCTTTTAGAAGTGGGTTACACCTTTACAAATGCTTAATGGATGAAGTCTACCTGGAGCTTTTGCGTCAGATAAATGAGGGTCTTAGTTTTCCTTCGAGAAGTGGGCTACACCTTTACAGATGCTTAATGGATGAAGTCTCCTGATTGCTGAGACTGATATATGACATCACAGGATAGTTCAGCAAAAACTGAGCAGATAATTACATCTGGTTTGGTAGACTAAGTATGAGCTGGAGGTAGGGCTGCTCACCCACACGTGGCCACCTCCCAGCTCCTGGGAATGACACATCCAATTCTAGAAAGCACTGGAGTTACCTAAAACTCACTGCTTTTAGGCACCAGAGGTGAGAGGTTACTGCTGGGTTTGTCTGAAACCAACTCTGTAAACATGAATCAAACTTCTAGTGCCTGCTTATTACAGGGTCTGATGGTGGCTGTTTTATTACAGGCGGCTTGCCCAACTCTCGCCTGTCAGAGGCATAGCAGGTGCTAGTCACCTTCTTTTCTCTTTGTCCCTCACTCCCAGTCTTTCTCCCAGAACACATTCTGTCTTCACAGACACACCAAATTGCTGCTTTGCCTTAGCCATCTTTCTGTGTCCTCCCCTTTGCTCCATGGGAGCAGAAGATAAATCTCTGAAGGACGCAGCACCAGCGCAGCTTTCATAGGTAAACTCCATAGTTGTTTCCTCAGAAACAACTTAATCAAATTATTTATTTTTCCTCCAAGACTTTTAGCATGTTAAGTGCAGAAAATTTCTAGAAACTGTCTGGGGAGAAGGCTCTGCTACTGCAACTTCTCTACCTGGGAGAGCTTTTGGCACAAATGTGACTGCTGCTGCTGAGTAAGACTGCCAAATGTGTCTCCTGTTCTACCTAGTAATTGAAGCCCAAGCACAAACTCATGGGCAGGCAGGAAAATGGGATATGTAAAACCTATCAGGTTCTCCTTACCATCTGCAGTCAACACTTTGTATATAACATAAACGTGCTTGTTTAACAGAGCTCCACTTGTGGCTGTGTACATCGACTTACAGGATGGTTCAAAGCAAATTGCAGACAAGTGAAAGCATAAGGACAGGTTAATATTCTGAACTCTTCCATTAGAAAGAAAACACTTGAGTCTCGAAATGACAGGGAAACTGCAGGATGTCCTTTAATTATTGTATTTTTAATCTTGACTCAAGGATTTTCAAATACAGTGCGTTTGGAAAGTCTGCAGTGCCTGAAACATCTTCATGGCCACACTGGTTTGCGGCTTCGTGAACGGCACAAGACCTAATTGCAACCTGTGGCATGGGTGGGGGGCACAGGATGGTGTGCCTGAGAATCAGTGAATTACAGGGAAAATATATTCAAAGCTGTAGAGCATCCCTCAGAGCCAGGTGACAATCAGCATATAAATGCAGGCTGAATTTGCTTCTCATCTACCTTTAGATAGCTGCAGAAGCTGTGGGCACCCTTGCCGGGATAAAAGATCTACCCAAATCTCTACCTGCAAGCAGCAGAAGAGGCTGCAAGGCTGCCTCCCTGCACCACAGAATGAGCTTGGTAAATTGATTGTATCATGACTGCCATGCTGCATCATAGTGCTGGACACCATGAGCTGCTTAAAAGGAGAAACAGGGTCGAAATTGTGCCCTCTCCTACTGCATTCTGCCTCGTCTTAGTGGTATTGTGGGAGAAAGGGGAAATGACAAGGCTGTTAAGCATAATTATTGATGACAGAGACTGACAAAATTCTTCTCAGTTCTATAAAGCTTGGGCATTCCTGAATACTAAAACCCCCATTATTCAGGAAATGAAGTTGACTGCAGCCACAGTCAACACTATGGTAAAAGACAAGACTTTAATGAGGACTCTACAGTGTCCACTTCTACCTTGTACATAACTGAGAGAGTTTTTCTTTATGTGAGATTTTTCAACCACTTCTCCTCTGTGGTGCCATGGAATGTGGAACCATTCAAGATTTTTGGGTGGATGGCTTGCAAGGGAACTAGATTTGCAGTAGAACAGCAACAAGGATAAATAAGGGCACCCCCTCTAACAGCCGTGTAGTTTTGCAGCCACAGAAGAGGATGCTGCCAGCTTACCTGTTTCATTTGATCTGCAGTGTCACCTTTTGTAGCTTTATATGCCAGAGCCAGAGACGTAGAGGTACAGAGTGGGGCAAAGATAATATTAGCTGTTTTGTCCTTCTCGCATAGCTTTTTGAACATATCAACTGCGAAGGCAGTGTTTGCTAGTTGCAGAGCGTCCATTGTCATCCTGAAACACAAAAAGGCAGTGAGAGATGATTCAGAGTCGCTTTGTAATTCTAGCTGCTGCTGTGGTGGGGCTCAGAACACTGGAGAGGGTTGAACATCCCTATGGAGACCAGGCTTGAACCTTCAGGGAGAGGACAACTCCCAGACCCACTGCGTTTCAGAGCACGCTGACAGCCCCTGCAGAGCAGGGAAGGTCTCCTCCGTGTCCAACCATGGAAATGCAAGGGGTTCAGTAATATCTTCAGCTGACAATGCCACATGATGCATGGAGCCAGTGTTACCAGAAGCACTTGGGGAAATGTGGGTAGGTCAGGGTGACCCATGCACATGGAGTCAAACTGGATCACAGTAACTGAATCTGGGTTTAATTTACAGTCTTAAAATCAAACTTTAAGATACTTTGCTTATGCTCTGGGCTCTCTTGGCTCTCAGATAGGCCTTTAATAGTTTCATCATCTTTATTGTCTTTTGTTTCATGACTAATTGTTCATTAAAGCTTTAGCTTTTGTGCACACCCTTCCTATTAAGAAACCTTGCTGGAAGTCTCCAGAAAGGTCTCTGGCCTCATGGGTTGAAATTGTCCTAGAAACCTAAAGGAGGCCTCCTAAATAAATACTGCTGCACGTCCACTCATCACTTACACTGTTTTAACTGCAAATATTTTCCTAGCCATTCTTAATAACTGCAGTTGCCATAGGCCTGTTAGATGATCTACACAGTCAGGAATGAGGAAGGTGGTAGCCAAGGGGCAGTAGCTGCAGTCAGTGCTCTGGGAAAGTCAGAGACTATTTCCATCCTCCAGACTGCTTTCTTATACCTGTAATTGCCCTTTGGTGTACGCACGTTTGTGTAGACTGAAGGGAGCAAGAGTAAACCACACAAGTCTTAACTTTAGACCAGCAGGCACACAGAAGACAACCCCTTGGGCATACTGAAGTTGATACTACACTGTCCCAAATATCACATATCCCTGGGAAAAAAAAAAAAAAAAGGCAATCTTTAAAACCAGTGTTAAACAGCTACATCAAAGCTGTTGAGGGAGACAGAAAGAAAATGGAAACTAAGAATATTGGAGGTGACCTCCAGTGACATAAGATTTCACACAGAACCCAGAAGGCATCTCCAGCATTTACTTTTTTCTAGGAAAAAAAGGGGAAATAGCAGAATAATTATTATGTGGAAGGGTGATTTTTAAAAAGATGTGTTCTTAGCCAGACATACGCTTACCTACTTTTGCATTTCAAGCTCTGCCACTGAAGATTTAGGACTCCTATTTTATCCAATTGTGAAAAGGAAACTCAGGTATTTCTTGCATTGGTAGGAGGTCTGCTCATCTTTTGAGAAATGTCTTATGGACAGGTGAATCCTCTTGTTCCTCTCTGGGGAAACCTTCTTACTTGACTACCCCTCTGAAATGCCTGTACACCAAACCACACACCATGGGGAATAAATAAGAACTAGAGGTGTGGGTATGATCACAGGGCCATGATCTCCTTGCAGGTATGGGGACATGGTGGGATGGCACACGAGTGGAATGCTGTCAGGAATGCTAGGTACTATTACAGAAAGACAGGCCAGCAATGCAAGGTGGTGGAGTTGCTCTTTATGTCAGAGAGCAACTGGAACGTATTGAGCTCTGCCTATGGGTCTGTTTGGTAAGGCATTCATGTTCTTGGGTATGTTTGATTTATTTGGCAGCTGGCTTGATTTGGGCTTAAAGATGCTGTCTAAAAGGTTAATGAAATGCATTGCACAACCTTACTAAGCAAAAAAAAAGAGAACGGAAAAGAAAATATAATTGGCATAAACCCAAGGCTTTTAAAATCCGTGTTTGAAAAGCACATCGAACCAGCACTGCACTCTTAACAAGCCCAGCAGCTGCTTGGACAAGAGAAATTATTCATGTGAGATCCCATTTGACAGTGTCAGCAGGTCACGAGCTGATGTCAGAGAGCTTGTGGGCATAAAGGGAGAACCAAGAGCCAGCCCAGCGCTGCAGCCATCTCTGCCTCATTCGCAGAGTCGCAGTTTCTCGTGCAAGAAAGCAACTGCTTACCAGAAAAGTCAAGCTTGCCACGACCCATGGGCTCAACACACACCTTAAAGGAGGACAGCTTTGGGCAAAACAGTGGTGAAAGGTAGTTGAAACAAATTTGAAGGGTCAAGACTACTCATGGGGGAACGTGCTGGTTTGAGGCTAATTGGAATATTGCAATGAGAGAATTTGGATCGTGGGTTGTAAAAAGAAAATAACGATGAAGTCTGTATCATTTGTTGGTTTGCTAAAAGGAATAAAAAGCCAACGTATAAACAGTATGTCCCTCTTTTGCCTCCGAGCACAAACTCTCTTCACTTCTTTGCTCTGCTCTGGTATCTTCCACTAACAGATAACAAAATAAGATTTCCTGGTTGGGGTTTTTTTTTTCAGTCTGGGAAATAGAGAGAGAGAGAGAGGGTGGCTTTGAACCCCTTCTGGGCTTCTCTTGTTTGTCCAGGAGGGAATTTGTATTTCTGTATTATTTCTAAGTTGTATATAGCTTTATCTTACTTCTAAGCCATCTGAGCTGGTCTGCTAAATTTCAGTATTGGGGGGGAAAAGTTGGAACAACAAGGGGAGAAGAGCAAATTGTAATTTAAAATGCTTCTCTGCAGATGCTCATCCCAGACATGCACCTTTGTGCCTCTGCATGCCTTAAATAAACTCCCTTGCACAGGTTACCTCTTACCTTCCCAATTAACTCAACCATTCACACGTCAGCACAAAATACATGCATATACTGTGTCTACCTCTCTTTCTCCACCTCCCCACCCCAGTTACAACGTGAAGATTTGGGCAAGTACCAACTTCCCAGGTATTTCTTACTGAGGAGCTGGTGGAAAATTACTCAGGGGACCATGAATGTGTCATTCAACATCTACCACCCTCATGAAGACAAACAATATGAAGAGTCTCACAGTGCAAAACGAGGCATGCAGCTCACCTGGAAGAAAAACCAACCTTGTCTGCTAGTGAAGTAGAATCTCATCCTTTAGTGCTGGCTAGCCTGAGATTATTCTATTTAGGCCTCGAGATCTTCCTTACAGGCTAAAAAATCAATGTGCTTAAAAGTTCCTTTCTGCCTTAAAATTGCAAATGCTAAGCTGCTGTTCTAACGTTTTAAGTTATATTAGCAAGCCTAGGGTGATTGTTGTGTATGTGCTATGAGTGTTTTGCTTCCTTGGGTTGCAAAAGATGCAGAGTAAGAAAATAGGAAATTTTGCAAAATGCAGTGAAACTCTTCTGCCTTTTGCCAGTGAAAAGCTGTACCACAGCTTTAAAACTCTTCTTTACTGACCTCACTGGTAACTCTGATACTGTTCACGTTGAGTCATTCTCTGCAAAGTTTTGATGTTCCTTTTCAGTGCGGAAAATGGGAAGTATTTAATGGAGAACCTTTTGTTCATCCAGCAACTGCTGGTACTCTAAAAGATTCTGTTGTGGCGAATGAAACTATTTCTGGTTGTGGTAAAGCTCTCCATTATTACAATTCATTTCTTTTGGTGCTTCCTTTAATAATAGCCCATTCAGAGAATTTTTACTGAGGGAAAGAAAAGCTCAGTTTAAGCCCATATTCAGGGCTAACCTATAGCAGTTGCTGTTGTCACCCAGTAACTCCTCCTGAGCAGCAAAAGAGAATTGGCAAAAGGAGAGACGAGTCATGTATAGAAATGAAAATAATGAAACAGCAACATTAATATTAATATCAATGCCACTATAAAGTACCCAAACCTATANCCCCACCCTCCCATCCTCAGCAAGTTTCCTCCTTTATAATGAACATGAAGTTTATGGTATGGGTTACACCTCTTAGCCAACTCCTGGCTGGCTAACACCATCTCTTAGCATTCAGCTGCCCCTGCTAACAGCCTGCATGCCGTTGCTGACCTTTGATTCTGTCCCAGCAAACCCATGGCACACCCTTCATCTTGAATGATGGGCTGGGTAGCAACAGATAATCTCTGTTCCACCATCTTTTGCAGCTGCACCTGGTCAGTCAGCTGTTTATTCTCCATGTATTAAGGATGTGTGATATTTAGGAGATCCTGGCATTCATATTCTTGAAAATAATTTACTGTATTAAGCATCACAAAATCTGCAATCTTGTTAAAGCCTGGAGTATCTCAAGCCCTGTGAGTTGAAGGCAGTTCCAGTCAAGCTCCTGTCAACCTTTTAGGACCTGCTAGAAAGAGTCCATCGGAGAGCCATGAGGATGATTGGGGAATTTGAGCCTCTCCCCTAAGAAGAGAGACTGAGGGGCTTTTTAGTCTGGAGAAGAGAAGATTGAGAGGAGAGCTCATCAATGTCTATAAATATCTGAGTGATGTGGCCAATCTTTTTTGGTGGTCAGCAGTAATAAGACAAGGAGCAATGGATACAAACTGGAACAGAGAAGGTTTCACCTCAACATGAGGAGAAACTTAGAATCTTTACAGTCTTTACTTCTTTACAGTGAGTATGACAGAGCACTGGAACAGGCTGCCCAGAGAGGTTGTGCAGCCTCCTGCTCTGGAGCCTTTCAAAACCTGCCTGGATGCATTCCTGTGTGGACTACCTTAGGGGATCCTGCCTTGGCAGTGGGGTTGGACTTGATCTCTGGAGGTCCCTTCTGACCCCTAAGGTTCTGTGATTCTGTGATTCTGTGATTAGTTGCCCACTAGCAGTCGAGCTCCTGTGTCAGTAATCACAGGGAACCCTCAAACAGGGGGGAGTCAGAAAACTGGAAATGAAATTTTAAAAAGGTCTGCTGGATGGATTGTTGCTGAGTCTTTCCTTGCCTGGGAAAGACATATGTCAGCATTTCCAGAGAGGCCTGCAGCACTGGGGCATCTTCTAAGCACAGGTAGCTTGTGATCCACCCAGCTCTGCTTTAAACTCTGACTCTGCCACAACATCACAGAAGCACTTTCAGACACTGGAGGGAGCTGAGAGGCTACTGAGCCAGTTTAGAATAATCTGATTTAAGCTTATTTATTGGTATAAGAGAGCGGTTTTGCTTAGTCACTTCTGAATGCAACAACAGCGATAAAAACAAACAAAAAAAACCCCAAACCAAATCACACACACACAAAAACGAAAACAAAAAACCAAAGAGGCTTTGTTTACTATCTGCTTACTGAGAGAAAAGCTAAATAGAGCTTGCCTTTAAAAAATATAATCAGGAGAATAGCCATGTGTGTGTGTGTGGAAAATCAACGTGCCAGACATTACCTATGAAGTAAGGATAATTTGATAAAGCAGAGCAAGGATTTATTTTAGTCTTGTCTCAGTTAAGCAGTTCTTTATCCGTTGCAGATAAAGCATGGGCAGTGCTGGCCCCTTAATGCTAGCAAGCTGTGTGGGCTCTGCAGCTCAGCAGCTGTGAGTGCCAGCCCTGTCATCAGTCCAAACAAACTTCAACTGAGAGGATCAATTAAATGAAACAGCCCCCACACATGTTTCATAAGTGAAGGATTAATATTGGAAGCTAGCTCAAGCATTTATCTTGACCCTACTTCAGCTCTCTTCAGCAAGCACAACATATAAAGGAGCCAAAAGACTTCTGAGAGCCCTTTCTTCTTACTTCTACACAAATGACAACTCTCTACCTGGTAGACTACCTGGCTGTGCAGCAAGGACACGATTTCCTCTGAACAGACGTTTCTTTGAGGAACGCAAGGCACTAGACTGATGTGGGACTTGTACAAAGCACTGACAGTGATACAGCAGGGAATGTCACTTGGAGAAGGAGAGAGAGAAACAGGCACCTCAATAGCAGTGAATTCCTCAAACCGAATGGTCACACTGAAAGTAAATTGGTCATTACTGGACCTAAGTTCCTGCTCCTGACTTTAAACAAGTGCAGATTAGTCACTTGGTTAATAACTCAAAGTAAACAGAGCAGGGTGTACACACCTTTGCAGGAAAGGAGAGGAATATTCCTCTGAAGAGAGGCTTACAAAACAGTCTAAATCCTACTTTGACACACAAAACATTTTCCCAGCATGATACAGCATGTGCTTTTTCTGCTAGGGGGAAAGCCATTCGCAACAAACCGCCCTATTTCACTAAGTCCTAATCCCTGCTTGTCTCACCTGCCACATCCCATTCCTGCCTTCCAGTGAATCCTTGCAGAGGAGAGGAACACAGCCTAGTGAATGCAGCGATTCTCTGACAAAACCAAAATGCTGTAGTTCAGGAAAGCTTTTACGCTCCTTTAATTCCACCTCATACCTTTTTGTACAAATTGCCTTAACCCCACTCCCATTCTACACGATCTCGTTTCGCAGTGGAGATTTGTTAACTATTAGTTAGGCATCAATTAAAGTATCAGAGGAAGGGAAAAAAAAAAAAAAAAACCAAAAAAAAAACCCCATACTTACTTTGCAAGGCTATAATCCTGGTAAAGGAATCAATGAATTGGATACAGGTCGAAGAAGTGGCTAGCAGTGGTGTAAACCTTGCTGAGCAGAAGTCTCTGTTAGCTTGCCTGCTTGCCTTAATTTGTGCACACTCCACACTCCACACACTCCCTCTCACTCTCGCTTTCTTTTTTTTTTTTCCCCTCCCTTAATCATTCTTAGTGGCAACTCCTACACTGGAGGAGAAAATGATTCACACCAGAGTTGTCTTTGCCTGCCCAGCTACTGATGACAACAAGCACTGGCAGGAAGGTGCAGCCTTTGCGCATTGCCTCCAGCAAGTGCAGTACAAAAGGCACTAGGCAAGAATGAACGAAGACCATAAAGGTGAGACTGTGGCAGTAGATGAGCAATTAAAAGACCTTCTGAGCAAACCCAATAGTCCAAGTTACATTTGAGTTGCTGCTATTTGCAGGAAAAAAAAATTGTAATTGTGAAAAAGACACTCAGGGAGACAACCAAAAGGTGTAGGGAGTGCACAGCTGCAGGCTTTGCATCTGTATGGACATTGAGACAGTGTCTTTACTCTGCCTTTGTGAAGGGCATAGGTGTGTATTTGGTTGCCTTGAAAGCCTAAAGCCAGACTGGAGCTAACACTCGAGGAAAAATATTTGTCCTTGTTGCCTTAAAGCAAGAGCTTCCTCCCATAGGCAGACAGGTCCTCTGCAAGGGAGGGATGGGAACAGAAAATCCCATCCCTTCAGGACAAGGGGCAGTGGGTGGAAGTTGAGGCATAGGGAGTTCCATGGAAACATGAGGAGGGTGACAGAACACTGGAACAGGCTGCCCAAGGTGGTTGTGGCATCTCCCTCTCTGCAGATATTCAAGACCTGCTTGGACACGTTCCTGTTTGATCTGGAATAGGTGATCCTGCTCTGCGGTGGGATTGGACTGGGTGATCCCTTCCAGCCCCTGACATTCTGTGGTTCTGTGATTCACCCTCAGGATGCCTATTGCTGAGTTTATGTCATACAGTCCACGTTACTACTGACAAATGTGGCAGGGTAAGAGAAGAAGGTGTGAGAGAGATGGTGCAGCCCACCAAGGTCTGTTCATATTTGAAAGCTGTACTTTCAGTTCTTAGCAAGGAATAGATTGCCTATCCCTGCCCCACAGCATTCCCTAGTTGGGCAGCCAAGCTATCTGCAGCAGGGAACACCAGCAAGTACTTCCTGGAAAGCCATGGCTACACTTCAGTCCCCATGAAGAAATGGTGGGCAACACCACAGGCACAGCTCAAGCTCACACACCAATAACCCCAAGTGGCCCTGCATACTTTTAGGCTACAAAAGGTAAATGTTAGGTAATTGAGTTTGCATTCAGATTTGCAGTGCTGGCATACTCAGCTGCCCAAATGAAAGGGCTAGGAAACCAAAGGATTTGTTTTCAGCACTGACACAGTGCCTCCATGGTGACGGTGGGAATTGGGAAGCTGTTATCTCTGTCTGGAATGACACGTTCCTGTGTTGCTTTGAGCATAAATCATGCCACAGTGTCCTGATTAGGTCCAACCCATGCTTCCTTCCCAAAGCCTCCCAAACTTCTATTACCTAAAGGCAATTGCATTTTACTCACTGCTGTGATGCAGATGGGGTTCACTTTCCAGCATTTCCAGACAACAAATTTACATTTTTTTATGCTGTGCCATCAGTCAGTTCATAACAAAGACAAGGAGTGGATATGTTTAAGTATCAAAATAAGATACAGGCCAGCTGGCTAAACTGTGACATCTGGACCATCATTCTGTGTATCTAATTATGCCTTCTGTAAGAGAAGTTCTGATGAAAATCCACAATAATGTTGGCTACCAGACTCTTCTTACAGCTCTGCAGGTAATCTAAACCCAGACATTGTCATCTCTGCAGGAGTAAACTTCCCTTCAGATCCAGGTCTGCCAAGGATGTTCAGTGTAAAGTGGCTCAGGAGCTTCTGGATAAGCTGCAGGGATGTGGTCAGGAGAGTCTGCATTAACAGAGACAGCACAACTCACCAGATCCATTTCCTTGCTAGTAATAAGTGGGAAGCAGAGACAAAAGTAGGTACACCAATTTTGTTTAAAGGCTGGACAATGGATAAAAAAAAAGGACTCTACATTGGCAAGCTAGTGGTGTTTAAACATCACTTACCCTCCACTAGATTGGGGTCTAGCTCTACACAGTTGTACAGAATCCTTCAACATGGCCTACTCAACTGCTGAGTTCATGGTGCCATCAAACTAATATCATTGCTGCAGTTGTGGTGATTCAGATCAAGGGGTCCACACTGGGACTCAGTGGCTAGGAGGACAGCCCTGTTTCTCCCAAGAATGTGTATTTTGGGCTTGTTTGCTGTTGGAAGTAATGTTAAAATAACAGTGAATTCCCAACAGCTTCTCATTCTTATTTATGAGAACTCCTGACGTACGACTGTTACTTACCAACCAGGAAGATGTGGAAAAGCAGAAGATGCTAACTTGAAAAGCAGAATATGCTTAACCTAAGGTAGCTGAGGTTTGCAAGAGAGAAGTGAAGCAACTCTCACTCTCTCAGCCTGACTAAATGACAGCTACTTGCATCAGCTTCCCAAGCTCCTGCGTTTACCTTTCACTAAATGATTACTATTGCTCAGTTTGATCGCAGAGCATTTTCAACACACACCTATTGCCACCTGTATTTCTGTCAGGGATAACAGAACTAGTAACAGGGTTTTTCCTTATCAAAAACCATCAAAACTGTTTTTAAGTCCTCTGTGAGTTGGACACTTCCTCCTGTGGTATTATCAGGGAAAATAAGGTCGAGACACTGGCTGCGTGACATGGAACACTTTGAATGTTGCAGCCTGAAGCCTTCTAACACTGCCAAGTTACAATCTACTGCTAAAGCAACAACTGGGGTCTTGTCCTCACTCTTCCAGCTCTTCAGCAGCCCAATATAAAACACAAACTAAGGTGCTGCTGCATGCTAGGATCCAGCAGTTACAAATGCTTGTCCTCACCTATGAACCGGCAAGGCAGACACGCTTCGTTGCAAAAGGGATGCAACCAGCCAGGTGACTCCCCTGTTACTCAGCCTGCTTTCAGCCCTTGCCACTCCCTCTGAACACCTCCCAGTGCTTGTTCCTACATGCTGCTGGATTGGAAAGGAAAACAGCCTTCTCTCTGCTCTTTGAAAAAGCTCATTTGGGGGAAGGGAATAATCCTGCTGCTCAAAGCAGCGTGGAGAACTATTTCCGAGCCTCAAAGAATCCACTGCAGTCTTTAGTTTTGGTTTGGTTTTTTTTTCCTTCTCCCAAACTCACTAATGCTCATTGTATTGCCTGATTGAATTCATGCTGTCATGCTTTGGGGACCACATGGGAAATCATCTACAAGTGGGCCTGAATTACAAGTGGAGCAAATTGGTGCATTCTATCTATGCTGCCAGTCATGAGAGGTCTTCTAATTGAGTTACAGCTTTCACGATAGGCTTTGGATCTTGCAGGGAAGCCAGTGATAGGAAGTCTTTCATACACTTCTGTTTTCATTCAGCGACCTCTGATTTTAATTGTAAATATTCAAAGGTTAAGACCGTGGTGCCTGTTAACAGGTACACACAAGAACTTTTCACATTCCTCGCATAAGATGGGTCTAGATTATTATTTAGCAGAAGAATTAGCACTTAGATTGAGCCATGGGCAAAATATTTTTCAAGTTCGTAAGAAATGTGTACAGTTCTGGGGCCCCCAGCACGGGAAGGACATGGAACTGTTGGAGTGAGTCCAGAGGAGGGCACTGAAGATGCTCAGAGGGCTGCAGCAGCTCTGCAATAAGGACAGGCTGAGAGAGTTGGGGCTTTTCAGCCTGGAGAAGGCTTCCAGGAGACCTTAGAGTAGCCTTCCAGTATCTGAAAGGGGCCTACAGGAGGGCTGGGGAGGGACTATTGACAAGGTCTTGTAATGACAGGATGAGGGGGAATGGGTTTACACTGGCACAGGGGAGATTTAAACAGGATGTTAGGAGGAAGTTCTTCACAGTGAGGGTGGTGAGACACTGGCACAGGTTGCCCAGGGAGGTTGTGGCTGCTCCCTCCCTGGAGGTGTTCAAGGCCAGGTTGGATGAGGCCTTGAGTGACCTGATCTAGTGGGAGGTGTCCCTGCCTATGGCACAGGGGGTAGGAACTGAATGATCTTTGAGGTCCCTTCCAACCTAAACCATTCTATGATTCTAAACCTGTTCTAGTGGGAGGTGTCCCTGCCTACGGCACAGCAGGATTGGAACTGGATGATCTTTGAGGTCCCTTCCATGGCCCCTAAACCATTCTATGATTCAATGAGATGCTAGCAAAAAGCAGACAGTTGTGAACCACAAGTTGATCTGAAATAAAAGCAGCACAATAATAAAGTGCTATTGTATGGGTCCATTGAGGTAGATATAACCTGAAGAGTAGGAGGCTCTCTCTCCCTTTTCTCTTTCTTCCCAAAGTGTTTGCACTGATAGGCATAAAGTGTCACATAGCAACACACTGATTCAAGGTGTGTAGTAGCAATACATTTTTTTTCAGACACATCTGCTGACATAGAAGTATTACTCACTGGTGATTACTTCTAATAACAGGCAGGAAATTAATTCTCATATGTAACATGTGCTCACTTTGGGGTTTTCTTAATGACACCGTTCCTGACTGGGGTATATATTTCAGTGGGGGGAGTGAAATTCAGTAGGCAACCAAACAAGAGGCAGCTTTCGGTTGAGAACAAAGCCTTTAATTTGGCAAATGCAAAATGCATAATCCCATGGGCTGGAATCAGGTTCTTGAGGATTCTCCTTAAAGGCATCGCTCCCAACACTTAGCACCAGGCATAATGCTCGGCGTAATACAAATAAATCACCTGAAGAGATAGTTTTGACTGACTCCTTGGAAGAGGCTGTGAAAATAGCCTCACAGTATGACTAGGAAGTCAAAATACAAGGGGAAATCCAGAGCTGGAAAAGACACACACACACACACACCTTCTGTGTTATTTTGAAACCTTCTGGTTTTTCCCACTGTACAAAGGCTGAGATTCTGTGAAACAAAAGCAGAGGGACAATGCTTTGGACTGAAGAGTTCTCACTAAAGCATCTGTGATTCCCCTCCTTCCAGAAAGAAAAACTGTGGTGGTTTGGCCCAGGTCCCTTTGAGAAAGCTCTAAAGTTCTCCAGAAGGACCAGAGAGGGCCAGGAGGAGGTTCCCAGAAATGTAATTTTTTGTTATTCAATCCTATAATCCTGCTATCACTTTATAAGCAGGCAGCTAAGCCAAATCTCTCTCTTTTCTCCCCCTTCCTTTGGCTTTCCAGGGGGAGTTCTTATTTGGTAACCGCTGGGGGAGTAACCTGCCTGTGGCCTTCAAGGCTGCAGTGAAGTTCTTGCTGTGCAATCAAGGTCTGTAGGGGCCTAATGGGAGACAATGTTGAGGCGGGGGGGGGGGGGGATGCAAAAATGGCCACTGGAGTTTGCTGGTTTAGCTTTGTTGGAGGGAAGGGTTTGGGGGAATTCTCAAGTCATTACATGACCTTCCCTGGACTCTGGACTCTGACACACAGCTTCCCTTCCAGCTCTTGGCATCTCATAGTCCATGAAGTGTCTCACAGCATACAGAGGAAAGGAGTATGAGAATTGGGGTTGTTTTTTTTCCCCTCTTCTTTTTATCCGTTGTCATCGGTGAGTCACTTTATTCTGTAACCCAAGTAGTTATTTGTCTGTGTGATTAATAGAGATGAAGGCCCACACTTTCTCAGAGTTGTTTATTGCAGTTTCACAACCTGGATATATGCATATTAAAGGAAAACAGATGCTTAGAACCAGTATTTGCCAAAGACTTCACTGGAAATGGGTGTTCATAAGCTGAATTTTCTCCCATTCTGTGTTTACAGTGGAGGACAGAGAGAAAGCTTTTGTTTATCCCTGAACATAGATAAAATGAGGCATGAACATGTGAATGCTTGCTTCTCTGGTTGGTCTTTGGCAAATCTGTTGAAGGCAATCGAATCAGTGTGCATCTTAGCCACTACTTGGAGGAACACAGCCTGCATATAGCCTGTATGATCAGGAAATGAGAGAAGTTACACCTGCAAACCTATCTTGACTTCCATTTGTAAAACTGACAAGTAATGGTCCAAAACCTCAGCTAAGATAAACTGATTGGTGCCATAAAAGCAAAGGAACCATTCCCATATGCAGCAGTTGATCAGCTTGCATCACCACCAACCCAGGAATACTAGACTTGCATCACAAAACACATTAAAAAGAATATTATATTAGCTAATAATAGGAAAAGTGTAAAAAAAAGTTTGAAATTGTAAAGAACTATTCTCTCTTTTACAAAACAAAGTGCTAGGAGTTGATAATAGAATGCTTTCTGGATGATCTTGGAGGTCTATTCCAGCCTGGCTTGTTCTGTTCTATTCCTATTCTATTCCTATTCTATTCTGTCCTATTCTATTCTATTCTATTCTAATTCTATTCTATTCTATTCTATTCTATTCTATTCTATTCTCCTCTACTCTACTCTACTCTATTCTATTCTGCTCTATTCTATTTACCCAGATGATAGGTAACCTACTGAGAAGTCATTGTCCTCAGTCCTTCTGAGATCTAATGGTCCCATTAAACCCTATGGGGAAATTTAATGCATAGTCTAAGAAATCAAAAAACTGATTATCACAATAGCATTAACATATATGTAGAAGGAATAGAATGTAAAGATGTAATTAGGTCTGTATGAACTTGTGGTAGTACAAATACTCAGCCATCTGGTTGCCTGAGGTCAAGATTCAAAGCCCACTGTGAAGGTGGCTGCTCACTTCAGTGGGGTTTAGGGAAAACAAAGCAACAGACTTGCTAATGAGAATTGTATTGAGAGGTGTGGAGAAGAGTGTTGTGGAAGGAATATAGACAGTTTATGGTAGAATAATAGCCTGGTTCAAAGAGCTTCCTGCTGAAGATGAAAATTATTCTGCTAAGAGTAGCTCGGCTGAAGAGAAAGTTAAATGACTTATCTATCCAGTTTCTGCTCCTTTCCATACAAGACCTAATTAAAAGGCTTAGAGATTAATAAAGAGGGATCTGAGAGGGAAATGCTAGCCCAGAAACCTAGTGCAGAACTAGACTGCAGTAGCTGCACAGCCTGCTACTCCTAGTATGGTTGATTGCCTTTAGTAGCTGTGGGACTTCCTTGTGCTGCCCTGAGTCTGCCTAAGTGCAGCAGCAAGTGTCTCACCAGTCCTCATCCTCCTGTACACTACCAATGTGTCTTCAGTACTGTGGAAAGAGATAATGTCGTAGTTGGAAGACACCTTGGATGACATCTTCCCATCACAGGGATCACAGGATGTTAGGGGTTGGCAGGGACCTCTGGAGATCAAGTCCAACATCCCTGCCAGAGTAGGAACATAGAATCTAGTGCAGGTCACACAGGAACGCATCCAGATGGGTCTTGAAAGTCTTCAGAGAAGGAGATTCCACAGCCTCTCTGGGGACCCTGTTCCAGTGCTCCACGACCCCTACAGTAAAGAAGTTCTTCCTCATCAACTTAGTGTTCTTCTGCATTTAAGGTCTTCTGCAGCTTTGAAGCAGAGGGTATGGTTAGACACTTCTTAAAGTACAATGTTGAAGAAAAAGACAAGACAAACCATCATTCAGAAGGAAAACTATTTGAAGGAGCTGCACTGTCTAGTCTCAGACAGGTTCTCTTCCCCTTTATCTGCTTATTCAGGCTGCAGGTCATTCAGTAGAGTTGTAAATACTGCTCTCTACAGTCACAGAAGCAAAATGCCACTTTGAATTTAGCACGAGTATAGCCTGCTGGGACTATCAAAGGTAGCACATAGGTTTTAAAACATACTCATTGTCTACTTTAAGCTCCTATCTGTGACTAAGCTATAGCAGTTGCTCCGTCACTCGACAACCACTCTCCAGCAGAGAAGGGAGATCAGGAAAAGGAGAGTAGACCTGTAACTTGTAATAAAAATGGATTGAATGAAACAGCAAAACATCAATGCCAACATAAAGTATACAAAGATATACTTAGTCCAAAAGAGATACTAGTGGTGACACTGGACCAAAGTCTCCCTGAATCCACACCAGCTTCATCATGCACAAAGTCTTCATCAAAGGGATTTTATTCGGTTCAATTTCCATGAGTTAGCAAGACCAAATGCAAGAACTGCAACAACTGCAGCCCTCTTCTCTGACATGTTCCAGCTTGTCCAGATCTTTCTTGTAATAGGGGCTCCATAACTGGACAGTCTGCCAGGTGGGGTCTCACCAGAGAAGAGTAGAGGGGGAGAATCACCTCCCTCGACCTGCTGGGCACATTTTGCTTGATGCAGCTTAGGAACCTAAGGAAACCTAAGAGAAAAAAAATATATATTCCTGCCTAATGTCTATCAACTAGTAAGCTGCCACAGTGGAAGAGATTTGCAGAAAGAAGGCTTGGCTGTGCTGTAGTCTTGATTTGTTTATTGGTGTGTTATCTGTTCTTTCCCAAGGTGTTCATGCAGCATGCAGTGTGGGCCCCCTTCTTCCATACCAAGAGATGGTAGCAGGAAGAGTTCTCCATGGCAGCTTACTCAGCCTTAAGAAACACAGGAGTCCATGCACGCCTGCTCCACTCATAGCCATGTAAGTAACAGTGTCCCAGGACATGAGGAGATGGGCTCAGCTGAGGACAACAGCTACCTGTACTAACATCTTTACTATGGTTTATTTTCAGTACACTTAGCTGTATGCAGTCATTGTGATGTGGATTCTTAGACTATGGCAACACAGGAATTTCAGCACTGGAAAGTATTAGATAATATAACTGTACTTGTCCCTCAAATTGATGAAACACCCTTGACATGACACTAGCTTCTCAGCTTTACTGAATTCCAGGTAAACAACATCCACAGCCTTTTCTTCATCTACTAAGCAGGTCACCTTGTTGTAGAAGATCAGGTTTGTCAAGCAGAACCTGCCCTTCATGAACCCATGCTTACTGTGCCTGATCACCTGGTTGTCTTGCACATGCTGTGTAATGGCATAATGGCACTCAGGATGATCAGCTCCATGACTTTCCTTGGCACTGAGGTCAGACTGATTGGTCTGTCATTCCCTGGATCCTCCTTCTGGTCCTTCTTGTAGATAAGTATCACGTTTGCCAGTCTTCACTCAGCTGGGACCTCACTGCTTAACCAGGGTTGCTGGTAAATGATGGAAAGCAGTTCGGTGAGCACTTATGCCAGCTCCCACCCCACAGACCTGTGTGTGTCTAAGTGATGCAGCAGGTTGCTGACATCTCCTCTTGGATTATGGGGGGCTTCATTCTGCTTCCCATCTCTATCTCCCAGCTCAGGAGACTGGGCACTCAGAGAAAACCAGGTCCTACCACTACACACTGAGGCAGAGACCTGAGCAAGAGATTACCACAACCTTCTCAGGTAAAGGGGTGACTGTGAACATCAGCCTACTGACAGTATCAAATAGGTTCAGTGAACTATTTTATTACAAAATTAAATGAAAAAATGACACTGAAATTACTAAACTTGTGTGGAGGTAGTCAGAAGAGCAGAGTTTATTAATCTAGTGGAGTTTCCCAGGTATTCATGTTTCTGCCCTAAATGAGCTGCAGGAACACAGGGAAGGACATGGCACTAATTTAGCAGATGTTGATAAATCTGTAGAGCAAGGTGACTTTACAATAAACTGCTTTGTAGTTTGCAACATGTTCCGAGTCACTTCATCATATCCTCATTACCTAAGTTTTGTTACTCACAGGTGAATAACAGCTCATGGCTGTCTCTGAATTTATTGTGAACTGGTTGTGCTCGACCCTTTCATCAGACTAAGCAGAAGACAGTGCCACTGAGCGCCACTAAAGCTTGCTGGATGGCAGAGCAGACGTGTAAGAAAATTCCTAAACTCAGCGTGAGAAGTAGAAAAAATAACTTTACCCCACACCTTAGCAACCGCCTCAACGCTTTGGAGAGTAACGCAAGCAGCAATTGCGCGTTCCGCCGCTGCAGGGCGCTGTGGAGCAGGCACGCATGCCTAGATCTCTGCCGGCGGCGAGGCGGCGCTCCGGGGCGGAGCCAGGGCAGGGGTGGGGCGCAGAGGGCGAGAGGCGCACCGGGCAGGGGCGAGACGGACACCGGGCAGGGGCGGGACGGGCACCGGGCAGGGGGCGGGACGGA
>VWZI01014954.1:35267-46591 GCA_013396835.1 Psilopogon haemacephalus | reverse complement strand
TTGAACCGCGATCAGTTCTGTAAGCTCATTACAGCCATGTAATGATTACACTGCCAAAGCCAGGGGAGATAGCACCGGGGCCTGAAATGAGCAGGAGGAGGATGAAAACTTGGTATGCTGACATTCTTTCTGAGGATGGTTTTCATTCAGCTAGCAAACTAAAGGCTGATAAACACAGTTTGTGCCTCGTGGATAGTCGGAGCTTGTTGTTCATACAACTTTCTAATAAGTGGTTTCCTGTTTGATAGCAGCGTTCCTCATCAGGGTAGCAGGCTGCTGTAAGGAAGCACTGGAGGGTCTAATACCCAAATAGATGGAGAGAATTTGCTCTTTCTTTTTCAAGGCTACTCTCTGCTAGCTTTGTTTTATCTGAGTGTTTGGATAGTGGCAACATTATCTGTATTGGAATGTCTGATGAGAACTTCTTGGTGCAGTTGAAGCACTCCACCTTGCTCCCTGACTAACGTTACCGTAAGCATCTTGAGCCTTCTGGCGGTGCTTAGGAAAATAAATTGGCAGAATGTGGAAAAATACATGTAGAGGGTCACCAAAAAAAGTTAACTAGTGTTAGTGTGTGTTAGTTGACTGCCTAACCCACTGCCTTTATTAAGCTGAAGCGAACTAGTCATTCAGACTGACAGTTTTAATTGTCCTGAAGTGGTATAGGCATTCCAAGGAGCAAAATGTAATGAAAAGGTAGTAAGTGCTTAAGAGCAAAGGAATAATAGTGATGCCAACAAATCCACAGGCCAGTGTGTGCAGTGCAGTGGCTTAGAGCACAATTTTATTTGAAACTGGCTCAGCAAATAAATTTTAAAATTAATCCCTGAATCGCTGAACTGTCAGGGTTGGAAGGGACCCCAAGGATCATCCAGTTCCAACCCCCTTGCCATGGGTAGGGACACCTCACACTAGATCAGGTTGCCCAGAACCACATCCAGCCTGGCCTTAAAAACATCCAGGGATGGGGCCTCCCCTGCCTCCCTAGGCAACCTGTTCCAATGTCTCACCACCCTCATGGTGAAGAACATTTTTCTAATGTCTAATCTAAATCTTTCTTCCTGAGCTTGGATCCCATCCCTCTAGTTCTGTCATTACCTGACACCCTAAATTTCCCTCACCAGCTTTCTTGTAGGCTACCTTCAGATATTGAAAGGTCACAATAAGGTCTCCTTGAAGCCTTCTCTTCTCCAAATTGAACAACCTCAACTGTCTTAGCCTGTCCTCATAGGAGAGGTGCTTCAGCCCTCTGATCATCATCCAAGAACTTCTGAACTTTTCTTGTCATTTGGTTGCATTCTGTCTGGTGAGTTTTATTCTCTCCTCTCACGGAATTTCTCACTTGGATATCAAAAAGAAATTACCTAGATAATTTAGATATCTAGGGAAGGCAAAGAAATTATCTGTGAAGACATCTCCCAGGATAGGCTTGGCAGGTTGACAGTTTGAGTGTTTCCTACTTCCTGTATTGACTGTACTGTAGGCATCAGCCATAGTTGCATGGTGTTGGGTTCTGTGTCCTGGGTTTGAGCCACAAGCTGCCCAGGGCAAAAGGACAAATGAGTAAAATAGAAATGCTTGCACAGAATTGGAGATTAAATGGGTAATACTATTTTTAAAATACATACAAAAGGTATTCAGGGAAAAGGAATGTATACACAAATCTATCTGCCTCAGCTCGGTTCTCCACCTGGGCTTACCAGACCAAAACCTTCCAGAGAAGTCCAAAACCTACACCCCCAACCCCCCTTCAGCCTTAGCAGGGTCAAGAACAGGTTGAACTGTCCCCCTGACACACACTATACCTACCAGGCCTCAGTGCTTCCCCACAAACTAATGGCATAGCAAAAAGTATCTTGGCAGCCATGGCCAGGAGAAGACCTTCTCTCTCCCCAGCAAACCAAGAGATATCAGCCATTGCTTCATGCTCAGAGAAGAGAGGGGAGAGCAAAGGGGCAGAACTGGTTGTGTTGTCTGGTTATATAGGGGGATATAGGAAAGGAAGGTAGAATAACAGTTTATAATATCCTCTGTGTCTCCCTAAGGCTTTCTAGTCCCTGGAGGAATTTTATCTCTCTGGTAGGACAAATTGTCCTAAACCCACAACAGTCTGTAATAAAAAAAATACCCCAAAGCTTAGAATGGATTTCCGAAATTTGCCATAATAAATGCTAAGAAAACTACTGAAACAAACCAGTTCCAACTACTTGTTCTTTTCACTTTTCTGTGTCCCAGTAAATTCCAGCAGTGTGTTAATCACCAATCATAAAACCGTGGAGGCATCACGTCATTTCCAGAGCACCACCTAAGGCTTGCCATCAGTTGCCTTCAGCTTTCTTGGGCTTAAGTGCTGAAGAAAGAGAAAAACTGACCGCCTAAAACAGGACAGCAGCAGCTTAACGTTTCTCTTTGATGGTGTAAAACACTCTCACGCAGCAGTTAATCATTTGCTTGTGTTACAGAAAGCAATAGGCCTTGCCAGTAAGGCAGCACAAGAAGATAAAGCAGGAAACTACGAGGAAGCCTTCCGCCTGTACCAACAAGCTGTGCATTACTTTCTCCACGTTGTTAAATGTAAGTGTAAGGTATTGTGACATTAACTATGCAGACTGGTGGCCAAAACGCAGAGCAATCTCCTCTTTTGCCATCAGTGTTATTATAAGTTTGACTTTCCTCTTCAGTTAATGCTTGCTAATTGCAATTTAATTAATGTAGCTTTTTGCCTTTCCTATGTTGCGTGCTTGCTCTGTGTCCATTTTATTTTATTATTTTTGTGGTTTGGTTTAGATTTTTTTTTTTTTTTAAGACAGGAAGGCAGGGGATTGCTGTCTCTCCTCTGGACTTTCGATAGCTGTGTTTTAGGCTGGGTACTGCACAAGGAATTGTGAACAACAAGTGCACAGGGATCCCTGTGTTTCTCTTGTGCTGAAACCCATCTGTTACACAAGAAGCTTTTGCTGTGCCTATGGAGTATTTTGTTCCTTAACTTACGCTGCTTGCCCTTCTACAACCTCTCTGCTGGCATTTTTTGCTCCTTAATGTCATAGTCTTGCTGTTCATCTTGGCCAACAAAATGTACAAAATTAGTTTGTGTGCCATATTTTTTCTTTAGTTTCCATCTTCTCGCTGTTTTATGCATTTTCACATTTTTGTCCACCTTCTGTGTCATGTTCAGTGTTCATATGCAAGGAGTGGGCTTGCTTAATGTAGGTCAGCCCTAACCTGAGTGGACTTGGGTTGCTCACTTGATCTAAGTGCACTTACAGATGTCCATGATTTGGAAAAATATAGTATTTTCTTTATAGTCACTTAGGATAATCTGTGTTTGCCACTTACTATCCATTTATATCCTACTGACTTTATCAGAATGCTACTTTCTGTGCATGAACAATACTGATATGCTAGAGCAGTGTGGCTGTTAAACCTCACCTAACTCTTTTGTATGTTTTATGTTTGGGTGGGGTTTTTTTTGTTTTGTTTGTTTGGCAGTTTTTGTTATGTGAATATCTTTTAAAATTAACAGGCTATGGTAAAAGTTTGCCTAGTACAGGCAGCTTCTTGGTGAGCTGTTCCAGGAAAGGAGTTAATACAGTGTGTAGCAGCCTGAAAAGCTTTCAGTGACATTGATTTTAATCCTTTACAGTCAAATTTTAAGTCAAAGCAGTGTTCAAATGTATGTTTATTTTCTGGTATGTCATGATATACCAGAGGTATGGGAGGTGATCTGCTGGAGAGCAACCCTGTGCAGAGGGGCCTGGCAGTGCTGGAGGATAACAAGTTTTCCATGGGACAGCAATGTGGCCAAGAAGGCCAGTGGGATCCTGGGGTGTATTAATCAGAGTGTGTGCAGCAGATCAAGGGAAGTTCTTCTCCCCCTCTACTCTGCCCTGGTCAGACCCCCATCTTGAGTACTGCATTGAGTTTTGGGCTCCCCAGTTTAAGAGGGACATGGATCTGCTGGTGAAGGTCCAGTGGAGGGCTATGAGGATGATTAGAAGACTGGAGCACTGCCTTATGAGGGGAGGCTGAGGGACCTGGGGCTGCTTAGTCTGGAGAAGAGAAAACTGAGGGGATTTAATCAATGTTTATACATATCTGAGGGCTGGGGGTCAGGAATGGGGGAACAGGCTCTGCTCACTTACACCCTGCAGTAGGACAAGGAGCAATGGATGGAAGCTGCAGCACAGGAGGTTCCAGCTCAACACAAGGGGGAACTTCTTTACTGCAAGGGTCACAGAGCACTGGAACAGGTTCCCCAGAGAGGTTGTGGAATCTCCTTCTCTGGAGACTTTCAAGGTCCATCTGGATGTGTTGGTCTGTGTCCTGAGCTAGATTGTCTGGTCCTGTTCTGTCAGGGGGGTTGACACGATGATCTCTTTGTGTCCCTTCCAACCCCTTATATCCTGTGTGATCCTGTGACATCTTTCCTCTCACCTCTTTCTGTGGTACAGTGGAAAACCAGGTAGTTCACAGTATCACAGAACCTTAGAGGTTGGAAGGGACCTCCAGAGATTGAGTCCAACCATTCTGCCAAGGGTAGTTTGCACAAGAACCCATCCAGGCAGGTTTTGAAAGTCTCCAGAGAAGGAGACTCTAAAACCTCCCTGGGTAGCCTGTTCCACTGTTCTGTCACCCTCACTGTAAAGAAGTTTTTCTGCATGTTGAGGTGAAACCTTCTATATTCCAGTTTGCAGCCATTGCTCCTTAGCTTATTGCTTAAGATGTTTGGTTAAGTGGTGAGTCCTGAGAGAGGTATATTGATGAGATATAAATCAGGCAGAGATTTAGGTTTGCTTTCTGATTGATTCACATGTGTTTTGCCCTTAAAAAAGCACTGTTTCTCTTCAAACTCTTAGATGAAGCACAGGGTGATAAAGCAAAACAGAGCATTAGAACGAAATGTGAAGAATACTTGGGCAGAGCAGAAAAGCTGAAAGAATATCTGAAAAAGAGAGAAAAAACTGCACCAAAACCAGTTAAAGAGTCTGGTCCTTCTGATGGAAAAGGGTATGTTTTTGGAGAAGGTAAAGCCAAAATACTTCCTAAACTCAGCCTATTCTGCAATCCAACGTTTTGAGGATCATTTTAACTTGGTGTTTTTTTAAATATGCAGGTGATGCTGAAGTACAGTGGGCTGATAAAAGCAAAATGAGATGATTCAGCACCACAGGCATTTCTGTGCTTGTTTACCAAAAATGTGTTCAACGTTTTGCTGAAGAATGAAAGCTGTTTCAGGCTAGCATGTGATTATTGCATTTCATGACAATGAGCCCGATGACCCTTAACATTTTTCTGCATTTAAATACCAACTAGAAAATACAGTCAGACTGCTGATTGCTGGGGCCCAAGTTTGATCTGCCTCACACTTGCTAAGAAGTTCAAAGGTCTCTGTAGGGTGAAATCCAGTAATGTGGCCTGAGTAGCCTTGCTGGTGTCTAATATGTCTGGTGCTTTGCTTTTATTAGATTTGGGGTTCATTTTGCATGTTAGAGCTGAACAAGCAGAGCTGCCTGAACAAGCAGAGCCTCTTTCCCATTTGCAACTGCCCCAATGGAGACAGGAAAGAGGAAATGTTCTGGATTGGTGGGATTGGCCTTTTCAGCAGGCCTGAAAAGCTAGAGATCCTCAGTTGTCTCTTTACCTGGTTTTCAGTCTCCTTCATTGTCTGCTTGTCTCATCAACTTTTATTTTTTGATCTGTACTGTGTTCTGTTTGTTTTTAGTAGAAGGAATTGGTAGTATTACTTGTATTTTCATGACCTCCACTCTAGTTGTTTACTATACAGTTTCTTTTTTCCTTCTTTAACTTCCAGTTTTATTTACTTTGTCAAGATGAGGTTGTAGAGTTTCATACTACCCAATGGACTTGTCCAAGTCTTGTTGCAATTCCAGATAGGGAACAAGTGCCAGTGTTGACAAATAAACCATTTGAGTGCTTCCAAGTTGCTTTTGCAAGCCCTTGCTTTTGTTTAAAGGCTGGCTCAGAGCCTGTAGAAATGTTTTAGGAGGGCTCAGATGCATGAGAGAAAGCTTAAGTGGTAAGGAGGGTGAATTAGAATGTGGTGTAGGAAAATAGGAATACAACAAAGTAAACTTGTAGAGCTGTGAAGGCAAAGGTTTCCATCATTCTTCAGACTAAAGGCTCTTCTGCCTATTGCATTCTGATTTTTATCCTAAAAGAGCAGTATCCTATGGCATTTTAATATTTTTTTTCTTGTTTACAAATCAGGAACGACAGTGATGGGGAAGGGGACTCAGAGGATCCTGAAAAAAAGAAGCTGCAGAATCAACTTCAAGGTGATTTTGAAGCATCCTTTTCTTCAAATAGGGGAGCATTCTTTTCTTTAAATAGGGGTGACTTCAGTCAAGCAAATGCCTGTATTTTTGCTGTCCAATGTTATGGGGCAACTACTACCTGTAAGTGGCTCAACTAATATGTATTATTCACATAGAAAAGCATACCCTTAATGGAAGCATGGGTTTGTCTACTATGAAATTATAAAAGGGCTATGTTGAAATGCATCTTCTGTATCCTGTGCTTTGTGTTAAAATGGTATCACCTATCAGGATAGCATTTTCCAAAAGGAAGAAGCTGCAAGATCCTAGCAATTGGCTAGACTGAATGAGTACTTTTTCATTTGTAAGTGCATTATAGTATTGCTTGGAGCCTAAGGTAACAGACACCATACTGATGCTTAGGTAAGCACAACCATTTTCACAGAAGAGCTTGTGCTGAACTTTAGGAGTTGAGAACATGGATTCCTGTCTGTTTACAGTAGTGGGCAGCATTGCTTTAAATTACTTCAGAGAGTTCTGAAGGCAGAAGGTGAAAATGTCAAGGAAATAGCCGGTGAAAGCCAATTCTGAAATTATAGAAAGCTTTTGTAAAGAAATGGAGTAAAACTTCCAGTGTGTTTGAGTACTTAGATAATAAACATTGGATTGGTTGGCATTTGTTCATATGAGAAAATTTCTCTCTTGGATTTGCCATGGCTAGGATTAGAAGATCTAATACTCTGTTACTACCTCAGATCCAAGTTGTCCCATCTAAAGCCAATCAAGAAAAAGTCATTCTTAGCATGTCAGATTAACCAATCTGAAGTATGAAGAAAAGGTTAAATTACTACGACTCAGCTGGCTAAAACCAAGCTGAACTTGTTGGCTGAGAAAGGTGAGAGTCAGTGCTAAATTTTGAGAGAATGTGGCTAGACTAAGAATGTATTTCTGCAGGTAAACAGAACCTTTATGATGCTTTCAGCCTTAGCTCCCAAATTCAGTAGATGGTGTGAGTGCAGCGTGTCTGGAGATACCCAACAAGTTGCTTAATCTTCTGGAGAATCCTTTCAGTCCTGGGCTGGTGCAGCTACATTGCTTCCCCTGTTTAAAATGAAATTTCAAATTTTGGGGAAATGCAGTGGTGGTTTAGTGAGGAGATGGCACTTGGGTACCTCTTTGAATAGGTACTCCTGTGTGCCTGCTAAACACCCATTTGCTAGTCGGTTATGGACTAATTTTGACTGTTGCAGGACTTCTAATTCTCAAGTGCCCGTGGTTTATTGTGTTAAAACAACGTTACAGACTTCTATAGAAACAACATCCACCTGACTAACACTATTCAGTGGTTTTATATCTACTTAACAAGTGTCTTGTTTTTACTCAGTATGGATATAAGTGTAGATTTCTTGAAGTTTGGGGTTTGTGTTCTTGTTTCTGGAGTGGAATTTGAGTTATGGAAAGAGATGTGCATCAGTAATTTATACAATCTTTTCTTACAGGAGCAATTGTTATGGAACGACCAAATGTCAAATGGAGTGATGTTGCTGGCCTCGAAGGTGCCAAAGAAGCACTTAAAGAAGCAGTGATCTTGCCCATTAAATTTCCACACCTCTTTACAGGTCAGTCAGAATTAAAGCATTTATTTGCTATTGACCAGCCAGGACCAACACTGAGGCCTGAGAAAAGTGTTAGGCCAATGTATTGGAGACTCAAGCTGAGCTCTCAGTGCAATCATGATCCCTCTGACAGAGGTTTCACATGGAAAACCTCTGAGCAAGTTAGAGAAGCTTCATGGGTAAAACAGGTTCAGTCTTTCTCTACAGTATTTTGAAGCCTGCTGATTTCTCTCTTGCAGGAAAGAGAACACCCTGGAGAGGAATTCTTCTGTTTGGACCACCAGGAACAGGGAAGTCTTACTTAGCAAAAGCTGTGGCGACAGAAGCCAACAACTCCACCTTCTTCTCTATATCTTCCTCTGACCTTGTCTCCAAGTGGCAGGGTGAAAGTGAAAAGTAAGTTGGAATTGTTAGAAGTCCAGGAAAACTTCAGCAAGAAGAAATTCATACAAAGCTACACAATTATTTCTGTAAAGAAATTGAATTTAAGGAAAGTGTCAAGCATTTTAAAAAACAAATCTCAGGTGTTTCTATGCTTCATGCTGCAGTGTGACGTAAAGATAACACTATGCACTGTGTTTTGTTCTAACACTGAGGAGCTGGATCTCTCTTCAGTGCTGAAGGTAGTTTTAAACATACTTCAGAAAGGTTTTGGGAGAACCATGATGCTCATTCCCCTTCTGAACTCAGCTGTAATTGCACACTACATCAGTTTGAAGGGCTGGGGTACTCTGCCTCTTGGCATCTCCCCAGTGATCTGTCCCAACAGTGGTGCTGTTAACACATGGCATTTCTTTCTTCTTATGGAGGTGCATTTTCTTTATCCTGTTTCAAACAAAATCTGTAACACATAAGAGACTTTCAAAAATGGGTTAAAAGAGAGGAGCATCCATGAAAAAAAGTTTCCTGGTTCCCCATCCTGCCTCTTCGTTTATTACTGTGTGATATGTGAAGAAGACCAGGAAGCCTAATGAGACATGCAAGCTTCAGTCCAGAAGTGTAGTAATAGCTCTGTTTAGGTTTCCAATGGATACTGTCTATATTAAAAACCTCTGGGTTTGTTGTACAGAAAGGACTTTCATGTGGTGATGAGAATACATGCCAAAACCATGCTTTAATAGTCTCAAGTGTGGAACAACTGAGCAACACTATTTAAAGTTGCTAGGATGAGAAGGAAAGGCCATTGGATAAAGTGTTTGAAATTTTGGGTTGGTTTTTTTTCCCTCAAAGCTGTAAACATTAGGCTACTTTTCTTCTGTTGCAAAAAGGAATACAGAACTGACATTTCATTTGGTTTCATGCGAGACTGTTGCCTGAGATTTAGTGCAAGCAATATAAAGAATTTCCCAGCACCTTCCTATTTATTTTCCTTTTTAACTTAGTAAAATGTGTTAAAAAGACATGTCTAGATTTTTGGGATATTTTTTTGCAAGCCAGTTTTTCTTGTCATATAAAAGATATTCAGTAAAGCTGTATAAAGTAAATGTGTGTTATTTCATCAAAAATCTCTGGTTAGGTTTGAAATGTTAAATAAGTGAAAGCCATGTTCTTTTGAATCTCTCTAGAGTGGGGGCTGTGTAGAGAGGCAAACTGAAAAAGGTTTTTTCTTCTTGCAAAACCATGCCTGAACTACTGTAAAGTATTTCACCTCCTTTTATGCTATGCTGTCTCACTTCGTATAATACTGAGTCTCAGAGCTTGGAAAAATGTTGTACCTTTGAGTAGCTTTATGTTAATATTTAATGTCCTTTTAGCTTTCTCTGTAGGAATTGACTATTTTAAGTTAGGTGGATTTTTTTCAAGTGATCATTGAGATAACTGAAGCTATTTCTTTTTTTTTTTTTTTTTTTTTTTTTTTAAGATTGGTGAAAAACTTGTTCCAGCTTGCTAGAGAAAACAAACCTTCTATTATCTTCATTGATGAGATTGATTCCCTCTGCTCGTCAAGAAGTGAAAATGAAAGCGAGGGTGCTAGACGAATAAAAACAGAATTTCTGGTCCAGATGCAAGGTAAGTTTACTTGGTTTTCAGTGAGAGGAATTAAGACACAAACTTGAAGCACAGCTTGCCATGACAGCGTTAAAAAGATCTGCAGTTCCACCCTGTCAAATTTTGGTGGCCTATTAAAACATTTAGATATTCATTGTCTAAACAGTGGAATTATTTCTGCCCTGCTGTAGGAGTTGGTACTAACAATGAAGGAATCTTGGTCTTGGGAGCAACAAACATACCCTGGGTTTTGGATTCTGCTATCAGGAGAAGGTATGATGTTTTTTTGGGTTTTTTCATGGTTTGATATTTGCAGTTGTGAGGGTTCAGTCTGAGGGTCCTGCTTAAAGTAGTGTATTAGGTTTAGGCTAGCCCCCCTTGAGCTCAGAAGCCAAATAAATACTCAGTACGATTTGGAAGTAAAATGATAGAAAACTTTAACAATAAATAAAAGGGTAGAGGGGATTACAGAGGGCAGGGAAAAGGGAAACTAAAATTACAGGGTAAGGAAAAGGAGAGCTATTACAGATGATAGAGGGAAAAGGGATCCAAATACATAAAATAGAACCCGTGGAAGGCAATTGAGTCCAAATGCTGGGATGGATGATTTGATGTTGGATGAAGCAGGATGCAGGCTTTTCGTGAAGAAAAGCAGGTAGCTAGAGTTCCAAAGGTAAAGTAGTTGTTATCCCCATGTGTTGGCTGAGGAGCATGTGGTGGTCAGCAGCAAGGCAGTGAGGAGTTGGCCAGGCAGGCAGGAGGAGAGAGAGGGAGAAGACAAGGTATCCACCTTTTTATATAGCAGATTCTGGAAGGAAGTGGGAGTGAGCTAAATATGACACCTGGGAGCAGGTCAGACCACCCCTTGGGAGGTGTCAGAAGGCTTAACCTTTTACAAGTAGTAATCCAGTTCACGTTTGCAGACATGGCTAATGCACATGGACTGAACCAAACAGCAAGGAATGGCCTCAACCTGCAACTGGGTAGGTTTAGACTGGACATTAGGAAACATTTTTTCCCATCAGGCATTGGAATGGACTGCCCAGGGAGGTGGTAGAGTCACCAACCCTGGATGTGTTTAAAACTCATTCAGATGTGGTGCTTGGGGATATAGTTTAGGGTGAATTTTGTAGAGCAGGGCTATCAGTTGGACTTGATGATCCTGAGTGTCTTTTCCAACCTGAATGTTTCTGTGATTCTGTGAAACTAACATCCCCTTTCTTGAGTAAAGAGGGAGGTCCCTTCCAACCTTTAAAGTTCTGTGATTCTGTGAATAACAATGTTACAATTTTCTGAGTCCATCTCCTGGACTTATCTAGTCCCTGAAGGATTTTTCCACTCTGTGGTTCTTAACCCCGTAGCATATACTAACTTGCCTAAGCTGTTTTCTGCTGTGCACGAGCTAGCATCTGTGGAACACTTTGGGTTTTTCCTTTTTTTTTTT
>VWZI01014954.1:14735-35200 GCA_013396835.1 Psilopogon haemacephalus | reverse complement strand
ATTCCTTTACCTGAAGAACACGCCAGGGCTGCCATGTTCAAACTTCACCTTGGGTCGACTCCAAATCTGCTGAGGGAAGCAGATTATCGCGAGCTTGGCAGGAAAACCGATGGCTATTCTGGTGCAGACATCAGCATCATTGTAAGGGATGCACTGATGCAGCCCGTTAGAAGAGTGCAGTCAGCTACTCACTTCAAAAAAGTAAGTAGGAGTCGGAAAATATTCTGAGCTGTTTCCTCTCTGAGGACGATCTTAATGGGAAAATCTCTTGCAAGTAAACTGAATGTGGTTCTGAGTAATAACTGCTTATGAACGTCCTTTTTATCAGCTGGGGGAGAACTTGGGTATTTCTTTCCCTTTACTTGTTTCTCTGGGTTTTTTTTTTGTTCCCCCTAGTCCTGCCAGAAGTCTGATGGAAGTAGAATCATAGAATGGTTTAGGTTGGAAGAGACCTCAAAGATCAGCCAGTTCCGACCCCCTGCCATAGGGAGGGACACCTCTCACTAGATCAGGTTGCTCAAGACCTCATCCAGCCTGGCCTTGAACACCTTCAGGGAGGGAGCAGCCACAACCTCCCTAGGCAACCTATTCCAGTGTCTTCCCACCGTCACTGTGAAGAACTTCCTCCTAACATCCTGTTTTAAATCTCCCCTCTGCCAGTTTAAACCCATTACCCCTCATCCTGTCATTACAAGAGCCTGTGAATAGTCCCTCCCCAGCCTTCCTGTAGCCCCCTTCAGATACTGGAAGGCTACTATAAGGTCTCCTCGAAGCCATCTCTTCTCCAGGCTGAAGAGTCCCAAGCCTTGTAGCCTGTCCTTATTGCAGAGCTGCTGCAGCCCTCTGAGCATCTTCAGTGCCCTCCTCTGGACTGGCTCCAATAGTCCCATGTCCTTCTTGTGGTGGGGGCTCCAGAACTGCACACAGTAGTTTCTGGGTACTTAAGCTATTTAAACCAAGTTCTGGTGAATCTTCGTGTTTCTTATTTTAAAAATCAGTCAGTTTGAAGTTTGACTTAAATGGGAACATTACAGTGGTGCTCCTTTTCTCAATCAAGTGGTCCTTCAGAATTTTCTAGCATTTTAAAATCCGTGTGTTGTCCTTCAGCCTTTGCTTATCCAGTACCTTTGGGTGTGTGATGCTTCAGGTTAGGACAAAAGGCAATAAGACTGTGGTGCCAGGTAACACGCTGCGGAAAGAGAAGTGACGCCTGCGGTGGCTTTTTTGAGTCTGTCCCCGTGTCTGGGAAACCCATGCCAGTTGCGGAGCTCCCACTAGGTGGCGCCGTTTGCAATCGAGTGCTGCTGAGGTGCTGCCAGAATAAGGCGCTCAGCACTTCGCAGTGTGGGATGTCGAAGTTCGAAAAACCATCTCTGGCTTCTTAACTTGAGGGGCACTCAAGGACAATTATTGAGAAGTTTGTTTGTTGTTTTCTTTTTTTAAGGAGGCTGTTAAACAGTGATGAACGAACTCCCCAAGTGACCAGAGACTAAATTTCCTGGCATGTTCATTTTCCACAAGAAGTCCTCAACCTTAGGAAGAAGCTTGATAGGAATTTATTTGACTTCGTAGGAATTTATTTGACTTCGTAGGAATTTAAGTATCTGGCTACAGCTGCCTGTTTGCAGAATGAGCAATGCCAATACATGCATGCAACTTCTCTTTCACAGGACACATCTTCCCAATGGCTGGCATAGCTGCATAAAATCAAGGCATCTTTTTGCTCTAAAGATGCTCTTCAGCTTCTGTTATTGTCTTTAAAGTAACTCCTATAAACTGAGTGTCTTCTTGTTTTTAGGTAAAAGGACCATCATTATCTGACCCCAAAGCAACGGTCGATTTGTTTACCCCTTGCTCTCCAGGTGACCCTGGAGCCATAGAAATGACATGGATGGAGGTCCCAGGTGATCGACTACAAGAGCCTCAGGTTTCTATGGTATGTGTTCTTGTGTAGCATTTCCTTCTTGCTTTGCAGAACTCTGAAAAGACTTTGAGGTAAAGTGGGTTTTTAAAATGTTTTTTTACAAGGCAGTTGGATAAGTTGTTTATTTTTAGAAATACTGTCTTACCAGATAACATTTGACTTCCTGGTATGCAGCAGTACAATATGGCATGCTTGTGAAAAAGCCAGTTCTCCGTCCCTGGTGCACGTTTCTTTCTTACTGTTCTTGTCTGCTGACATGAAGCTCATGTCCTTTCATCCACAGACAGCATCTATCTCTTATACAGGCTGAGAGAGTTGGGGCTCTTCAGCCTGGAGAAGAGAAGGCTTCCAGGAGACCTTACGGTAGCCTTCCAGTATACAAAGGGGACCTACAGGAGGGCTGGGGAGGGACTCTGAAGTCCCTCACAAGGTCTTGTTATGACAGGACAAGGAGTAATGGGTTTAAACTGGCAGAGGGGAGATTTAAATGGGACACTAGGAGGAAGTTCTTTCCAGTGAGGGTGGTGAGACACTGCCACGGGTTGCCCAGGGAGGTTGTGGCTGCTCCCTCCCTGGAGGTGTTCAAGGCTAGGTTGGATGAGGCCTTGGGCGATCTATTCTAGTGGGAGGTGTCCCTGCCTGTGGCACAGGGGGGGTTGGAACTGGATGATCTTTGAGGTCCCTTCCAACCTAAACCACTCTATGATTCCATATATGGTTGTCAGTCATTTAAAACCTTCAGGATCTCTATTCCACGATATACTTCCTTCCTATGACTGTAGTATTGATACTGATAGTGGAAAATGGAAAATTATATTCAGGGGTTGACCCTTTACAGGTATAAATTGGGAAGTGCTCTTTAAGGTCCCCTGCAACCTAAGCCATTCCGTGACTGACTTACGTACAAAATGTGAAGAGATCAAGGGTGTAATGGTGGTTTTGGATTAATTTCATCACAGATAATACAGCTCTTTCAGCTGTTTCCTTTATGCACGTTAAAGTATTTGTTTTGGTCTAGGGAATAATTAAAGCCACTTCCTCCCAGCCCAAGCTAGGTGTGTTCCCTTGAGTATAAAATCCAGTGGACACGCTAGGAAACCTGTATGGTTGAGCAAGGAGCTTCTGAAGGAAATCTCGTGGAAGAAAGAAACTTACAGTTCACAGAAGAAGAGACTTGTCACTTGGGAGAGCTATAGAGAAGTTGTTGGGGCATGTAGGAAGGCAACAAGGAGAGCCAAAGCCCTCTTAGAACTGAAACTGGCAAAAGAAGTAAAAGAGAACAAGAAGGCTGTTTCAAATGCATCAGTAGTAAAAGGAAGAATAGGAAAAGTGTGGACTCACTGCTGAATGAGGTGGCAGCCTTGATAGCTGAGGATTCAGAGAAGGCAGTTGCTGAACACCTTCTTTGCTTTAGTCTTTACTCCTAAGACCAGCCCCTGTGAACTCTAGTCCCTGGATGAAGGAGAGAAAGCCTAAAAGAGGTAAGAGTCTACCCTAGTCAGTGAAGAATGGGTTAAGGATCAGTGACACAAATTGAATATTCACAAGTCTGTGTGCCCTGATGAGCATCCTGCTCTGGCCAAGGGGGTTGGACTCTATGATTTTCAGAGATCCCTTCCAACTCCTAATATCCTGTGATCCTGTGAATAAAAATGCCATTTTAAGACCAACTGAACTTGTAGTTCACTGCTTTAAAAAAAAAAAAAAGCCCAAAAAACTAGATAATAATTTTGTGGTTTTCCTCACGAGTGACAGAAGAAGATTCTGAAGTACAGTGTTTGAGGGAAGAATTTGATAACAGATCTCTGCTGCTGTCATGTGTACAAGCAGTCCTGTAATGAATGAAAGCAATCTGTATTTCATGGGAATCGCAAAGCTTTCAAACACTGCTTTGTAGATATATTGCAGAAAAGACTTTTCTGTCCAAGTTTGCATACTGAAGAAGCGCCAAAGGATGTATGCAGCTGCAGGGCCTGCCCTAAAACTTCTGCCTGCATGGTCTAAGCAGATTTTTAATGACTCTTCCCTGAAATTTAAAGCTAATGGTACCTGAGGTCTGATGTATACTGAAGTTGTATAGCCAAATGTTTCAGTGTCCAAAATCAGTTCTTCTTAAACAGAATTCTTTCTATGCAAGGTCTCTCCAATCTCATGAGACAAATCTAAAAGTCTACAGAATCATAATATTAACTTCTGGTCTTACCCATTTTTTACAGTAATGTGAGGTGGTAGGCATCTGCTTTTTCCAGTGCCTTTGGCAAGGACTTCATTGGTTTTCTTTGCCCATTTTATTCATATGGTGTTTTAGTGCTGCTTCCAACTTCATAGACCTGTGATTTTTCTGAAGTCCATTTTCTATTATCTAAGAGGCTATTTAGGAAATTGGCTGGAGAGAGAGAAAATACTGCTCACGAGCAGTAAAACTTTGCTAAAGATTTCATCATAAATTACTGTTCTAGGTTGTGGGACTATGAAGGGTAAATAAGACTATCTGATTATTTTCCACTTCAAACTGCTGTAGTTAAAGATTTGGTGAAAACAGTGACAGCAAAAAGGAAGATCAGCTCTTTTCAGTAAAAAGAGATGAGTAGAACTGGAATAGAGGAGTGGCTTAAACCTAAACTAGAGATTATGATTATGAATCATAGAGTCCACAGAATGTACTGGGTTGGAAGGGACCTCTAAAGCTCATCTAGTCCAATGCCCAAGCAGTAAGCAGGGACTTCCCCAACTAGATCAGGTTGCTCAGAGCTCCATCTAGCCTAACCTTGAATGTCTTCAAGGATGGGGCCTCCACCAGGGCAATCTGTTCCAGAGTTCATCACCCTTATAGCAAAGAACTTCTTCCTAGTGTCCAGTCTAAATCTACTCTTGTCTAGTTTAAAAACATTGCCCCTTGTCCTAGTACTGCATGCTTTTCTGAATAGTCCTTCCCCAGCTTTCCTGTAGCAGCCTTCCAGTACCTGAAGAGGCCTATGAGGTTCCCCCAGAGCCTTCTCTTCTCCAGGCTGAACAACTCCAACTCTCTCAGCCTGTCTTCATAGGAGAGATGTGCTAGCCCTGTGATCATTTTTGTGGCCTTCCTCTGGTCCCACTCCATGAGATGAGGTCCATGTCTTTCTTCTGTTGGGAGTCCCAGAGCTGGATTCCAGTTGAGGTCTCACCAGAGCAGAGCAGAGTGGCAAAATAATTGCTCTTAACCTGCTGGCCACGCTTCTTTTGATGCAGCCCAGGATGCAGTTTGCCTTCTGGGCTGCAAGTGAACACTGTTGTCTCACGTCCAGCTTCCCCTCCACCAGCACTCCCAAGTCCTTCTCCATAGGGCTGCTTTCTACCACATCATCCCCTAGCCAGAGGATTGTTCTGACCGAGGTACAAGAGCTTGCACTTGGCCTTGTTGAACCTCAGGAGGTTCACCCAAGCCCATTTCTCCCGCTTGCTCTCTGAGCAGAGGTCTTTCAAGGCTTAAAGTTTTCTGCAAATAAAGGCTCCCCTGTGGTCCTCTTATTTTTAGTGGGCTTTTTAAGAGTGTTTTGTCTTGGCAATGAGGTTATGCGTGGTGACACTGTACTTGTCTCTAAAAACACTTCCTCTTTCTTTCCTGACAGGACGATATGCTGAGGTCGCTAGTTAGCACAAAGCCAACAGTTAACGAACAGGACCTGGAGAAGTTAAAGAAGTTTACAGAAGACTTTGGGCAGGAAGGTTAAACCAAAGACATATGTGGAGCACAAGAACCCTTTTTTTTTTCCCCTTCTTTCTTAAGTATTCTTGTGTCTGGCACTTCAGATAAGTACCAATAAAATCACTCCTTTCTTACTTTGCAGAAGGAGCAGGAGGTACCTTTGCAGACTCTCAAGCCTTTTGTACTGTATTGTTTTGCTCAGATGTCTATTAAATGTCTTTTATTGAAAAATAATATGAAAACACAATTTTAGGGTGAGACACAGCGATGTCATAGTGTCTATTATAGTCCAATTTTAGGTATTTTACTAGACCTGGATATAAATGAGTTTAAAAAGCCAAGCAGGCTCAAAAACCCCTCTTTTGTTGGGTGTTCTCAGTATCAATCAGCCTCCATATTAATTGCTCTCATTTCATGCAGAGAAAGACAACGTAATTTGCTAATGAAGCACACTGCAAGTGTGGGTTTGCTATTAGGGAGAAAGAAAACACTGTGAGGATAAGACTACACGGGCCAGTACTTTGTGGTACTTTAAATACTGGTGGTACTGTTATTTGGCTGCTTTTTCTGCTGTGCTGTGTTAAAACTTTGTTTTAAACAGCAAGCTTTAAAACTCTTTACTAGATGGTCCACACTGCAACTGTGCAGTTGGTTAAATGCAAATGCCCTGGAATGTTTTGCTGCCTGTTGGGTTTGTTTGTTTGTTTTTCAGGGGGTGGGGTGGTTTTTTGTTTTTTTTTTTTTAATCTTAACTTAAATTTAAACTTTTAATTTACTTCCTTGCAGGAGTCTGACTGAAGTTAGAAAAAAAAAAAAGCATTAATACTAACCTCTAAGATTCCACATGTCAAAGCTGGCAGAGCATAGATAACCTGTAGAGAATGTCTGGGGAGGTATTTTGGGTGTATTTTCACACGCCAGGAGACTTCCACAGACATTTTAGATGCAGACTTTTGCAGTGGTGAATTCACTCAGCAGCCCATTGATAACTATTGCCTCTAGGTGACACCAATTTAGTGCTGAAAGTTTTGAGAGGAGGCTGGCACTTCCATATGGAAGTACCACTTCCCCTGATCTTTTTTTCTTTTTCCTGAAGAACTGAGGGCTGACAGGTGCCTGAATGTTAACTTACAGCACTACGGTGTCAGCACTGAGTTTTTGTGCCTTGTGAGTTTGCACTGGCTGTACATATAAAGAAATCATTAGGATTACCTGGAATACTTTTCCTGTCCCATGATCATCATGCAAACCAGTCCTGCATACACTTTTCTTTAACTTGCATTAAAAAAAAGAAATGCACATTTTTGTGTGTGTGTGAATGTTACATGTACATATGCAAACGGATGATCGTCTGCTGCTGGGCTTTGGTTTCCTTTCTGTACATACTTGGTGTGCTTTAGAAATCATAGGATGGGTGAAATCTGCTGTATTTGAACGAAGTAAAACCTTATGGCACAACATCAGCTCTGTTCTTTGAGCATTTCTTCCATGTTCTATTCAATTTTGCTGGGGTTTTTTGTTTGCTTTTTTTCCCTCTGTTTTTAGACTTCGGTTTCTATGTTTCGAACAGCTAAACTAACTACTTGAGTTAAAATGTCTTTAACCTGCAAGGTGCTGAGCTTTTGTTTACTACTCTGACTCATTACAGAACCATTCTACAGCTTTACCTTTGTCTTGCGTTGGAAGATGTAAATGTCAATCAGTGAACTGTAAATCTTTCTGTGGACCTTTGGGGTGTGGTGGGGGGGATGATAGGAATTTAAGTGTAGGTGCAGGCAGCTGTGGCTAGTAAACTTAATCCTTATTGCAACAGGATTGCTTTTTGATAGTTGCCTCTTGTGAATGCTTCAGAAGTGAGCCACGTCTTGGCAGGGCTCTCACTCAGAGGTTTGAAGCTGCTTTCTGAACTATTTGCCTCTTGACCTTTTTTTTTTTTTTTAACTGCAGTCTTAAAATTCTCAGGAACATTTTGGTTTTTCTGATTGGTTTCCATAAGCTTAATTTTGTAATCTCTTCTCATTCATAGTGGAAAAAAAAAAAAGTTAATGTTTTAAAGTAATGTTTAAAAAATTAATAACACTTTGCTGTTTGCTCAGTTGTGGGATGACATTTGCAACAGAAGCATTAATGTTTGATGTTTAAAGTTGTTTTTAGAAATACATTCCAAACAAACGTTGCTGCTTAGAATTGCAGCTACAAGGACAACTTTTGGGGTTTTTTGGCTTTGTAAATGGAAATGAATGCTGAGCTGGCTTATCCCAGAATATATGAGTGGGGGTAAGAGGGGGAGGGCTACAAAATCACTATTTTGTTTGCAGTGTTGATTGAAAATGTTGCAAAGAATTTGTGAAAGGTTATATTTGCTTTACATAACCAAAACATCAGTAATCACTGGATGAACTAGTTGATGTATGACTTGTCTCTGGCTAGTTAGCTTACAATTATGTGGGTTTTTTTCTTTCTTAATTTAGTATTTCTGCTTACTCTGACTGCAATATGAAAAAAAAAAGTCATTTCCCTTCCTGTGAGTAAAAGAGTTTTTCAATTTAAATCGGTTGTACCTGTGTTTGCTATGTCATTCACAGACAGTTTCTTCACTTGACAATTAAACTTTGGATTTTCTGTCACTTGTGGTATACATTTTCGTGCATACACTCAAAGGGTTTGAAAAGCTCAGTAAATTGTTTTGGTTTTTTATCTGAAGCCTGCCTGACTTCAAATTTCCAAGTCTCCTTTCTTCCCCAATTTACCTGTTGGCTTTGTTTTTCTCTAGCACAATGAAAATGGACACATTTCAGTTTTTTGTTTTGGTTTATTTTTCAAATCATCTGCTGGTCTCTGAATTTGTTTTCGTCTTAGTTAATGAGACAGAACAGCTGTAGCAAGTGAGTTACTCTGGAATCAGCTTTTGTTCCTGTTCCTGTCTTTTAGAGGTATCTGATTGTAGTTTTTCTGGCAGCTGAAACAAGCTGCTAATTGTTCTCACGGAATCAGAATTAATCAGGTTGGAAAAGACTTTCAAGATCTTCCAAGTCCAGCCTATCACCCAACACCATCTAATCAACTAAACCGTGGCACTAAATGCCATGTTCAGTCTCCATTTAAACACCTCTAGGGATGGTGACTCCACCACCTCCCGGGGCAGCCCATTCCAATGCCAGTCACTCTTGCTGTGAAGAACTTCCTAACATCCAGCCTAAACCTGCCCTGGTGCAGCTTGAAGCTGTGTCCCCTTCTTCTCTGCTTCCAGGCAACCAGTGACAGAACAACCTCCACCTGGCTACAACCTGCTTTGAGGTATTCCTCTGGCCAAGCATTTTGATCTCCTCTATGTGTCTATTTAGTGTTCTTCCTAATGAGAATGTATTCTGACTTCTTGGTTTTTTATTCCATGTTATTTTTGAGGCTTCTGATGGGAAGCTTTCTAATAGTTCTGAATTTGTTGACATATGCCAGAACATTATTTTGCTATTTCCTCTTCTCCCAAAATGACAATGTGGTTTCATGGTTGGCTTCCATACATGTTTTTGGTCATACCCAGGTTCATTCTAGTAATCATGGTTGACTTAAAGCCATTCCTGTAACTTATATAAACTATTGCAAGAACTTGATGAACTGTTTGCTTCCTACTGTACCACTTCTGCAACAGATACTTGATTCTTTTAACAGCATCCTTCCTTTTGTTCTCGTGCAGGAAGCTTTTGTTGTATTTTTTTGTGGCCCAGCTCCAGTGTTTTCCCATTTTATTTTTCTTCAGTTTTTTAATAACATATTTTAACGTAGTGATTTTGTTCCACAAATTCTCTGTCATGATTAGCTGTGTAAAAAAAACCCTTACTGTTTGTTCATCCTGCATCCTGGCATCTGTGGATCAGCAGCCCAGATGTTAGATAAGCTTGTCCTGTTATTTGCCTTTTGGTCCCTGTGACCTAATTACAATTCTTGCTCTCCCTCCCTACCTCTACAGACAACACAAACACACCCTTCTGATAGTAGCCTTTGACTAGGTCTCTGCTTTGTGCCATCTTCTGTTTACTCACCCTTGCATCCTTCATCCTACCTAAGAGGCTTCAAGTTGATGAATGAGCGCTCAAGGATACTTCTTCCCTTCATCCCATCAAGAGAGTTGAGGGGTGGCAGAGTCCACCTGTCCATACCATATGTGCCTGGGACGTGGCACATGCACAGTCTGCTAGCGTTGTGCAGAAGCACTTGAAACTTTAGGGCTCATTTATTTGGACTTCTCAATCATTAGTCGTGAAGACAAAATGTGGCAGCTCCTGCTATGATGCAGTTCTTTTCTAAAAAGAACTTGGTTGTGCTTTGAGACATCTCCAGGAAATAAGTCACCGACACCTGAGTGCAGGCCTGATGTTGATAATGAAGCCAGAGGTTCCTTTCCTGTTTGGTGACCTGTTCCCAGGCACCGTGCCACGAATTGGCAAGACTTGCCTTTGCTTACCCTCCCTTCTCCTCTGCTGCCTCAGCTAATTTAAATCTCAGCTATTCAAGGCAGGGACTTAGCTTTCAAACACACTCTGTGTCACGTGTGTTCTGTAAACCATAAACAATCATTTCCTCTGACTCACTCTGGCGGCCAATGACTGTCCACAGGTATTTTTTAACAAAAATCTTGGCTGCATTTACCTTCTGCTATTGCCAAGGTGCCTCAGCAGCGTCGAGTCAGCCACATGAGGGACTAAGAAAGTTGCTATAAATATCCACATCTCACACAGGAAATACAATGGCAAATGAGGACAGTTACTTAGAGCTGTGACTTGGGCCCTGGAAGAGTCAAGCAAATTGTTTGTCAGAAAAAGCAGGAGAAAATAAATAATTACAGGAATCCAAATAATGATTTCTCCTCCCTTCCTGGAAGTCTCCATGAGCTGTAGCCAGGAGGCTCTGACTTGTCAAGGCCTTTTTTTGTTTGGTGGTTTGTTTTGGTTTGCTTTTTTTTTTTTTAAAGGCAAATGTGCAAGTTTTGAGTTCCTTTCCCCACCCCTCATATCTAGGAATTCAGCAGACTAACTCAGCTGGCTGGAAGTTAAAGGATGAAGCTGTATTTATAGCTTGGCACAATTTACAAGCATATATATATGCAGATATTTACAACTATATGTAAGGGAAAAGTAATACAGAAGTACAAAATCCCTCCTGAACAGCAGACTGCTCAAGGAGGTCTCCTGACCAACCTCCCACCTTCTTTCCACCCTCTTCCTTATCTCAGAATCCCCCTTACCTGCAGGGAAGAGCTGCAAAAGGTCAGCAAACATGTTGGAAGGAGAATGGATAATTGAAGTTAAGTAGGTTCAAGTAGAGATAGTAAAGCAGATAGCGGACAGACAGACAGAGACTGACCTGTCTTCGTGTTCTTGTGTCTGAACAAAACCAATGGGTAATGTAGACATGACTATAATTTTCTTTCCACAGCCAACGATCTAATTTCTTTCATTAAAATATTTCAGTTAGCCTCAAACCAGCACAGCAAGATTTCCTAAAATCTGGAGAAGTAGCTGACTACTGTTTTCATATGTGCCATTTGATATGCCTCTTGAAATGCTCATGCTGCTGTCTGGCTGAGCCTGAGCTCACTTGAAGAGTTTCAATAATATTGTAATTAAATCATCATAGCCATGATGTGGTCTGTACGCAACTGAACATGAAATGTTAGGGGTTGGGAGTGACCTCCAGAGATCACCGGGCCAAATCCCCCCCTTCCAAAGCAGGATCACCTAGGGAAAGTCTGATCTACTCACGGTGGTGAAGAAGAACTTAGAGATAGTTCCTTGGCAGCAGTGTCAAGAACTGCAAGTTATAATTCAGTTGTGCATCAATGCAGCAAAGAGTTCAATGTGAATAAGCCTGCCGAAGGCCAAGTGTAGGCACAGCTTCCACCAGGCAAATCTCATCAAGCAGCACTGCCTTAGCAGCACTAGGAAAAGCCAGACTGCTCGGTGTCTTCCTACAAATGGTGGTGGTTTATGGCAGAGGCAGGTCCGTCCAGCAGAAGTTGGAATGTGGCAGTCCAAAAGCAGGAACTGTGTGCTTTCTCATCACCCTTCTTGGAGATCCACTTTCTTCAAGGTATACCTAGTCAATGTGTCCACTTGCCATATATATATATACACACATATGCTGGGGCAATTTGCTCTTCTCCATTCGAGCCTGCGGGAGTGGGGGAAGCAGCTTCTCGGCTGCTTCTTTCCCCATTCCAAACCTCCAGAGCTGGAGGTGGGGATAGGTTTAAACAGTTTTGCACCCCATTCAAACCTCTGGAGATGGAGCATGCGGAGTGCCCTGTCACAGGGGTGTAGTTGGTGGTGTTCTTCCTAGGTGGTCTAAGGCTTAGCATGCAGCAACTGCACCTGCAGAAACACACACCAGACATTGGATTGTCTCACATTTTCTGTAGTTGGCATAGGGTGGAAATTCACTGGTGAACGAGGCTAGCAGTGCTGATGCTCTGGGCTCTTCATGGGTTTCTGTCCTGTTTCTGTCCTAGCTGTCAGCTGCATAAAATGGTTTCCATGTTTTGCATCCATCAGGCTTATTCTCTAGGGCTGCCTTCTGTGTAAAGTGTGCTTGCTTCAGCACAGTAGATATAGGAAATGCACAATGCTTCTTAAAAATGAAAAAGGTTTTCTTAAGTTTTCCTTTGATATGAAATGTTAACTTGCAACCTGAGTCTGCCTCTTTCCTCTTGCTTCTGAGTATTCTTCCTCCTCCTTTTTCTCTCTAATTTAGGTTTCTTTTGTCTGACTCACCTTCTGTCCTTCACACTGTTTTCTCCCCCTCAAGTGAGGCACTGATTCCTTTTTAAATGCTACTTCAAAGCTCTTTATGTTCCTCTATTTCTCTAATGTTTATAGCAAAGCAAAAGCTGACAAGATTCTCTCTGATTTCCCTTTCTCCCTTCAAGGCGACAGAGCCCATCTGTGCATGCTGTCCTGCTGGCTGACAGCAGGATGGCAATGAGCTGCACTCTTAGAAGATGGGGACAGACTTTGAGGAGTGCAAGCAACTGTGATGTATTTCCATAATGCAAGGGGAAGAAATGGTTGAACTGCTTCTTTTCAGCAAGCTGCTTTGCACTCATTTATTTGGTTAGAGGAGGAGAACCAAACTATATAGAAGAGATCTTCTAATTTTCATTGCATAACCTCAGCTTCTGCAAGCTGCATGCCAAAGATAATTTATCGGGGCTGATAATAAGGGTGGATGTTGTGTAATTGCATCCAAGAAACAAACAGCAGCCTCTTGCCAGTGCTGTGTATTATCCAGTGTGTTACCTGCAACTGGAAATAAGACTTAATTCACGTGTTGTAGTTTGGGAGTTCCCTCCCCCTTCCCCCCCTCCACTGGATTAACCAGACTAACTCAGCCAGCTGGAAGTTAAGAAATGAAACTGTATTTACAAGGTGCACAAATATGCAAGTGTATGTATACAATATATACAGGTACATACGATTATATACAAGTTAAAAGTGATGCAGAGCTTCACAATCCCTCCCAAACAGCCAGACTGCCCAAGAAGGTTCCCAACCAACCCTCCTCCTTTTCCCCCCCCTCTCACTCCCAATCTCAGAAATAACCAGATGCATCTCCATATAGCTCATGTGATAAATCTGCAGAGATTTAAGATGAGATGTCAAAAGCCAAGAAGGAGGTTAAAGGTTAGATTGGGTTACGTAGGTTTCGTGCAAAGGAGTTAAGGCAAGACGCAACCAGACACACAGACCAATGGAGGAGAAGTGAGAAGTGAGTGCCTTATCTTATATTTTGACTACTTAAGTCTCTCAGCAGACCAAATGAGTGATACAGGTATCACTATTGTTTTTTTTTTCCTTTTCACAGCCAATCATCTAATTTCTATTCCAATTTGCCTCAGACCAGCACATCATGTAAAAAGATTGAGCAAAGTTCTCTGAATTGCTTTGAAAGGGAGCCTGGCACAACCCTGGCTGGAGGTAATTTCAGCTCTTTCAGTGTTTTAATTTAAGAAGGCAGCCCACAAAACAAAGAGCAATAGGAGAGTATGAAGCTCTCCCACACATCAATGTGGGGATAGGTCAGGAAGCTCCTAGAAAGGTGAAACATGGTCAAGGAGAGGCATGAAGATCTGTAGAGCAACACTGTAGCTTTACAAGCACAGAAACTACCTAAAAAGATCACCTATACAAAAGGCAGGTTTTGAGAAACCAGAGGTCTACCAAGCCTGAAAATGGTTAATTTGGCCTTTTGTAATATGATTGAGTCATATGAGTGTGCCTATAGCAGACATGGCTTGAGTGAATGACTTGAGGTGGTATAACTGGTAGCTTAATCCCAAAGCAGAGCGAACTCATGTACATTTCTGGATTACCTAGAGGTATGTTTCCAAAGGCAGGACATAAAGCACAAAGTTAGGGCTGGTTTGGAAAAATAATAGTAGCAGCTTGGGTGGGAGCAACTTGGTCATCAAGATACTGAGCAGAAATCAGGTAAAGTGAAAGAATCAGACTGGAAGTTGCTGAAAATATAATTGGAAAAATGCTCCCTATCTGGCTAAAAAAAAACCACCACCTTCTTGTATTTCTTCTGCTTGCACAGTGCATTTTCCTGTGCACGTTCAGTTCTGATGACCCAGCAGTGGATTCCCAGGGACTGAGTGCAATATAGTGGGACGTGTCAGTGAGGTGCTGGGGGTATTTTACAGCCTGCCATGGCTTCTGGGTTAAGTAAATAAACACTTTGTGTCTCTGTAGCCTCTTTGAGTCAGATGACTGCTGCTATCAGTAATGTCATGTGTGCTACCTTGTAATGTGACCTTCCACTGTAATCGTCTCTGCAAACTTAATTTTTGAGGCCATAAGAACAACTGTGGACTGGTGCTCTCATGTCCAGAAACAAAATTAATGTGCAACCCCACTGCCTTCCCTTCTTACAGATGCTGAAAAAATTTAGCACTGAGCCTTCCAGTGCAAAGGAAGGCTATGAAATTAGATGTTCCTTCTGTGCCTGTTCCTGCCTGCTTTCAGACATTAGTTGCTCCAGTGCATTTTCCATGCCATCCAAGGAGAGGGAGGCTGCTCAGACTTCTCCTCCAACCCATAATCCACAGCATCCCGAGGAATATTTAGCAACCTAAAGGCGTCTCTTATGTCCAAGTGTGAACACCAAGTTCCAGCGTGAAGTCTGGTATAAGTAGGTGTACCAAATGAAAAGAAACACAGCTACTAAATGAAATTGAGGATCAGCTTGGTACCAAGTTTAATTTATGCCTTTTAAAATTGGACAGTAAACACTTCCTTTTACTACTACTTTTCATTAATTTGTTGCTCAATATGCAAAATAGTGAGTCCAGTTATTCCTTCAGCATCAAATAAAGAAATAATTATAGCAGATATATAACTCACACTTAATGAGTTCGTAATTCTGGATGTTGTTTTACCTTTTAAATGCTTATGGCAGACACATTGAAACAGTGAAACAGGCTTGAAGAACAGTGTGGAGACAAAAGTCTGATTTGAGCAGTGCTTTCAGCATTTTTGTTCCCAGTGTGTTCATGCCAAAGCAGCTGCAGAAGCCCTGGGAAAGTAGGCAGGCATCAGGGCTAAATATGTAGATGTCACCTGCTTTTGTACCACGCAGTCAGTCACCAACACCTCCTCTGCTCCCAGCAAGCAGCCTTGGTTTGACCTAAGCCCAGGCTGCCTACAAACACCATCTGCCTCTGTGCTGGCAACCTTGGGGATTGATTCTGCAGAAGCCTGTGGGCCACCAGCCCTGCCTCAGCTCATCATGATAAGGGCACCTGGAGCAGCTGCCAGCTGTGAGAGAACTGGGATCTACCCCTTCTGCAAGCATGCACCTCCTGGATATGCTGAGCATAGCATCGCTGTAAATCTCTGAGGAAGACCCACCAGATCATTCTGACAGCTCTCCATCAGAGAAGGTATCTATCAGGGCATTCTGGCCAGAGCTATTTCACCCTGCAATACGAGCATAATTGTCTGATCTCTGCCCAGCATGATGAGCAGTGCCCAACCTGTTGTTGTCCAACTACACGGTGGCCATTTCTTTGTTTGGTGGAAGTAGGACCAAGCAGACAGCCGCTATGTACTTCTGCCACACGACATTAGTCACCACCATACCCAGGCCACCATTTCTGTCCCCTTTCCTAAGTATCCTCTATAGACAACTGTCAGAGGGTATGTTAGATGCTTTTATAATCAAATGCAGCAGCTCTTCTGTTCCTACCAGCTATTCTTCTTCAAGAGCTAAGGGATCAAGAAGGTTAGCTGACACCAACCACCCATCTAGGCTGCCATTATTCTAAAACGTGGAGCTTCACAAGAATCCCAGAATTACTAATGTGGGCCTAGCCTTTTGTAACTATTAATGCTCATTTCTCAAGAAGGCTGTATGGTGACTACAGAAACCAGGAAAACCTAGAAAACAAGTTAATTTGGAAGGACAAAAGGGAAAAGTTGTTTTCCTTGGCCATAGAAGTGATTTTCACTGCTGTTTCTTTTTCTAAATGCAGGAGGACAAGCTGGAAGGAAATCACTTCAAGAACTTTCCAGCTTCCTCCTGGATCCTGGTTTCTCCTTCCCCTTCCCAATATGCAGAGAACACAACCAGAAAAATCAGGAGGTGAGTAGGTGCATAATAAGAGTAACTCCAGGGCTAGAGGCTGCAGCCTTCCTACCTGTTCTTCTAAAACATCATCCCTTCTCCTGAAGGCATCTTAAAACAAGCCACGTTTCTTTTAATTCTTCCTAGTGTGTTTTGGGAGCACTTGTCCTTTTGACCTTCTTCATAAAAGATACTTGCAATCTCAGCCATTTTTGCTGTGTATTACCAACTGACAAATTTGTTTCCTGTGTTTAAATGACTATTTTGATTCTTTAGTTGCTATGCTTCGGCTTGCATGAAATATCTCAACCCATAAAACTACGATTGCAAAAGTCTGTTGAAGGATTTAAATTAACAAAACTGAGGAGGCAGAAAAACCACAGCTGCAACAGCTCCTACAGTTTGGCCACTTTCATCTACTTGTATTCCTTCTCCTTCTTTAAAGGTATCAGTGCCAGATTGCTGCCCCTTCTAAAGATTAATTAGCAAAGCAATGAGCATGCTTTATCCATTCTTCTTCTCTCCCCATTCCCAGGGTACATACGGATATTGGTCAGGTTGTTGCTTTAAATTACACACTTTGTGATGTTATTTATGAAGGTCAGATTAATTAAGTATTGCTTTATGTACAGCTGCTGTTTGGAGTGGAGAGCGATGATTACAGGAGCGTTCAATTTCTGGTTCCACAGTCATTGAGAAAACAACTCTACAGTAAACATTTCCCTTGTGCCAGGAATGTATTTTCTCAGTGAATGAGGTCATATGAGATGAATACAAACCAGAACACTCAAGGAGGGCAAACCTTATTTCCACTGGCATGCTACAAAAGAATCGATAAAATCTGCTGGGGAATTAATTGCGGTTCATAAGGTCTTTGCTTTTGAACATATTTTTCACATAGGAATACATGACACTTTACAATACAGAAAACAAAGCAACAGCAGACTGCTATCAGAGCCTTATTGTTGAGACCAAGGTTGTAAGATGGCAAAAAAAGAAAACCCAACTCAAACCCAGTATACATTTCTCCTAATTTGAAAATGTGGTTAGTAAGATGTGTATGTCACATAACTTTGACTAATCAGGGCCATACCATGGGTTCAGGGCTTTTAAAGACCTTCTACCAATTTATTTAACCTTTCCTTTCCTAGGAATGACTGCAGATGATTTCTTGCACCCATGCCCTCACCTCACCTTGATGTTGAGTGATGTTATATTGTGAAAGACAGATTTGTCTGCTTTGCTTTATCTCCCCAGTGCTGACATTTGAGCTTTGAATGTCTCATCAGCTTCTGCAGTGGAAGACTATGAATAGTCTACAGATACTACCTGATAAATCTTCTCTCTTGTAATAATATTGCTGGAAAGGTAACACATATAGATTGCAGGATATAAAAGGAAATGAACATATCTGCTGCTTTTTCCAGTCCACATCTCATGTTGACTTCTCCTAATATAGCTAACATACTCCTTGTTACTAGATGTACCACTGTCAACTTCTGTTGTTGTCACTGTAGCAGCTAGTATCATAACCACAGAACCACGACCTTTGAGTCTTTTAAGTCATCAAGTCCAACCATCAGCCCAAATGCCATGACCATGCAACTATATCTTGAAGCACTACATCTACACACTTCAACAACTCCACCACCTCCCTGAGAAGCCTGTTCCAATGCCTCATGACTCTTCCCAGTATCCAGTCTGGCACAATTTAAGCCCATTTCCTCATCCTATCACTAGTTACTTGAGAGAAGAGACCCACACTGGCCTCACTACAACCTTCTTTCAGGTAGTTGTAGATAACAGTAAGATCTCCCCTTAGCTTTCTCTTCTCGAGATTGAACAACTCCAGTTCCCTCAGCCACTCCTCACATGAAATGCCCTCCAAATCCCTCACCAGCCTCATTACTCTTCTCTGGACATCTTCTAAAACCTCAGTGTCTTTCTTATACTGTGAAACCCAGAACTGAACACAGTACTGAAGCTGTGGCCTCACCAGGGCCAAGTATAAGGGCACAATCACGTCCTTACTCCTGCAGTTTTCTCCTCCTGCTTCTGCAGCACCGAACTTAAAATGCTACCAAAGGCATATTCCAGGTCAATCCTATTTCAGGACTAATTCTTGGTTTCAAATCTTTTCAGTACATCAGATTCAGGGCCTTTGTTCTCACTTTGAAAAGTGCATAATCCCTGCCCACATCGCTGTTCCCATTTCCACCTACTCACGACTTCTAATCTCCTCTCCAGTATTATTTTCACACCCTTCTGCACGCCCTCTTGCCTAGGGGCTTTTGGTTGTTTGTTTTTTCTAATGTATTTTTTTTTAACTATTACGTACAAGTCAACAACTACTGAGAAACAGTAATCTGAGGCAGTTTTTCAGTTACAAATAGTAACACCACAGATTAAAAAAAAAAAAAATCAAATGGAGTCACTTATATGAAATAAATATCTAAGTAAGTCAAATATATGGGATTATTTTATTTGGACTGCTTCTGGAAGGGTTGGGTTATTCCTTTGTTTTAATTTTTATTCTGCTATTACGTGTCTAAAGCTGAAAAACATGTTTGGTTTTAATTATTATTTCTTTTTTTCCACACAAATAACACAAAACCTCTATGGCTCCACCCTGCAGGGAACAGTATACTGGGGGAAAAAAAAAAAAAAAGCTCAGAGTTTGGATTAGATTTTAGAACAAGGGAGTGCTATTATATCAGATTGGATGTGAGGAGGAAGTCCTTCAGCATGAGAGTGGTGAGGCTCTGAAATGGGTTGCACAGGGAGGTGTTTGGAGCCACATCCCTGGAGGTGTTTTTGTCCAGGCTGGCAGAGGCTGTGGGCAGCCTGCTCTAGGGTAGGGTGTCCCTGGACATGGCAGGGGGGTTGGAACTGGATGATCCTTGTGGTCCCTTCCAATCCTGATTCTATGTAAAACAGGTTTTGTTTGAAAACCCACTCATGCTCAACTCAGTTATTTATTTTCCACTAGATGCTTTACGTTTACTACCTCACTGGCAGCCAATGTTTTTCCACGCCAGGATTACCTGCCCCTCTCTGAGTGCCTGTCTAAGGAGCGGGCTGACACCTCGCCACCATTTTAACGCTGAGAACTGGTAACCTCGGGCAACGTTTTAAACGAGTCTGTGTACAATCGGGTGCTTAATATTCAAGACGCTTCTGTACGCACACGAGGAACCCAAATGCTTACTATAGCTGTACTTATTTTCCCCTTCCCCTCCCAAACCTGCTGTTCATTGCCCCACAAAGGGGGAGCTCAGGCCTAGCACTTGGCACACACCAGCCGTCTCCATACGGACGGCAGTGGCAAGCCCGCTGGAAGGCGACGTCTCCAAGAAGGCCTCTCGCTAGAAGCCAGGACCTCCACAGGGGCCGAACTCCTCAGAAGCCTTCGCTCTACCTTCGGTACTAGCAGCCCTCGGCGTCCCCATCCCTGAGCCGCAGCGGCGGACAGCTGTCACCGGCCTCACGGCGCCCTCGGCTCGGCGGGAAGCTGCCGTCCGCCCTTTGTGCCGAGACAAAGTCCCCGCCCCAGGCAAAGCCGCCAGGCGCGGTGGCCGAAGCGCTGCCGCTCGGCCCGTAGGGGGCGCCCGCCCTGTCCCCGCCTCCTCGAGGTGGATTCTCTCTTCCCCGCCGCTCTCTGCCTGCGACGATGACCCTGCAAACACCCGCGGGCTCCAATCTCCGAGTTCCGTCCCGCCTCTCGGCCAATCCGTGTGCACCTTTCCTCCCTCGCCGGCCAATCCGAGGCACGGGTCCGCGCCCGCCTCGGTAGCCAATCAGTTGGCGGCAAGGCCGCCGGAGTCTCCACCTCCTGGCTGGCCCCGTGGCGGCGCCGTTCCCCTCCCGCTAGGTGCCGCGGCGCGGGCGGGCGGTTGCTGCGCTGGGCGACCCTTTCCGCAGCAGCGGAGCCGCAGCCGCCTCCTGACGGGTTTCGCGCCCTTGCCTGCCGCCACCCTTCCGCGAGCGCGGCCCGAGCCATGCTGCTCTTGGCGGTGGCATTCGTCGTGACCTTCGTCCTCCTTCTCTACATGGTGTCGCCGCTTATCAGCCCCAAGCCCCTCAAGCTGCCCGGCGCTCACGTCGTGGTGAGTGAAGCGCCCCGGGAGGGGAACGCGAGATGCGAGGAAGGGTCTCGCTCGCTGCCCCTTTTAGCCTTGCGCCGGGGCGGTTGGCGGGTGGCCGGCAGTCGGCCTCTGCGCCTTCATCGCCGCGCCG
>VWZI01014954.1:0-10909 GCA_013396835.1 Psilopogon haemacephalus | reverse complement strand
CCCCCCCCCCCGACAAAGCAGGAACACATGCACACAAAACACATGGGTTTGAAAGTCTTTGGGGTTGTGGAGCTGCTGCTCCTTGTGCTGAACTTCATTGTGCTCTGAAATCCAGAACAATTAATTTTTTTTTTTTTTAACTTTCTCCACGGGTCTAACGCTCCATAGTAGTACACATCACCTGCTTTGTAACAATAAGCTGTTATTTTTGTATATAGGAAAATGAAAACAGGTTAAGGCTTCATGTGCATTGTGCTCACTTGCATCACATTTAACTGTGCTGTTGGGGGGATGTTAACACCTGCCTTGCACACATTCTCTTTTTTTTCTTTTCTCTACAAAGGTGCTTTGTTTGATGGAGCAGAATGTGACAAAAACTGTAGATGTTAGGGCAAAAGCATCTTTCTGTAAATTTCAGGTGTGGCGTTTAGAAACTCTTTGCTCAAAGACCAATGCCAGCCTTGCTCCTCTTGTTTCAGCCTTAATCTTTCTAAAAGTAGGTTGACATTTCAGTGGAAAAAACCCAACAGGGTTCTTAGAGACATGAATGCAGTTTCTCAAAGCTTGTGGACTAACAATGGAAGGAAACGGTAAAGATGTTCTTTGCTTTCAACAGCCCCATTCAGGTGGAAAAGGAGCCTTCATCTGCACATGGTTCAGGATGAGCATGCCAAATCCACATTTATAAGGGTCATCTCTAGCCTAGAAGTAGTTTCATCACTTCTATGCAGAGTCCAGCTTGACAACAGCAGTCAGCTTTAAGGGCAGCCAATCTTGGTGTCACAGCATCCTAGGTTGGTTTGGATATGTCTAAATAGTTTGACAAGAGGTCATTTTGAGTCTGATCAGGCATACTAACTACTTGAAGTAGATGAGAGGGATGTTCTGTTTCAGTGGAACTAGGTATCTTCTGTCAGAGCATGCTTTAAAAACATGAAGCCAGCTTGCCTCCAGTGCAAAGTGAAGGTTAATGTCTCTGTTGGAGGTACCGTATTGATGAGGTTTTGATTTTGATCATTCCTGGTGACAGCTCTGTAATTTGCAGTTGCACTGTCTCATTAATTGAAGCAAATTCCCCGTACCTTGAATTTGTACCTCAACCCAACATTTCCATTTATCAAGGGGAAAAATCCATACAAGCTGAACTCTGTTGCCAAGGATCATAGCTCAGGAAGCAGAACTACACCTTTTTTGGAACAGCTAATTTGGTACTGTGTTCTTCTCAAACCCAAACAGCTCAATAGTGGTGCTCAAGGGCTGGTTCTGTTACATTCTAAACAGGAGAATTAATACTGTGATTTAATTGTTCCTTCCTGTCAAGAAATTAGTCTGTGTATTGAGTTGCTGTGACCAGGGTTTTATTTTTGCTAGCTCCTCTCAGGCTGGGTTATGATGAAATCTGAAAACAGGATCAGTGGCAATTCAAATGTTTGGGGCTGATGAAGTGCAGTACTACTGCAGAACTGTTGGCCACAAAAGTAACTGTAAAAATGTCTTATTTAATGGAGTAAATGTCTGCTGTTTAATTCTGAGCACCTATGTCAATGACTTACCTACATAGTACACTTCATAAATTTGCTGAGGCACTGCAGCACAAAGCAAAGTTTTCACTAGTGTTAGGGGTTTGGGCTTTTTTCCCCTGTTACATTAATATTTGTGGTGAATGTTCACGAAAGATTGGACATCTACTCTGAGGGTGGTAGAACACTGGAACAGGTTGCCCAGGGAGGTGGTGGAAGCCCCAGAGCTGAAGACATTCAAGGTCAGGCTTGATGGGGCTCTGAGCAGCCTGATCTAGTTGGGGATGTCCCTGCTTACTGCCTGGGGGTTGGACTAGCTGAGCTTTAGCGGGCCCTTCTGTGATTCCATGTGCCTATTAGTAACAGCCTCCCCCACACTAATCACAGCCTTCTACCTAAATGCTAACGTTCCCAGTTAATCGATGCAGCCTTTTGTCACTGACCTTTCTGGCAGGAGCCATATTCAGTGTTCTTGCCTACGACTGTGAGTAAAAACTTCCTTTTCCCGTTTCTTGTGTGACTTCAGACTTTGTCTTTCTGCAATGAATGTTAGCATTGTCTGACAAGCCAGAGGCTTGCTGCCAGTACCTTCACCTTCAAAGAATTCCTCAAGCACTGCTGTAGTTGACCTGTTTATGATACTCAGACGTTTGCAGATGTAGTAATCAGCTGTCTGTGCTGTGCCAAAAAACTGGAATTGGAGCAATCTTCCATGCACATTGATTAGTTCAAGTGCTGGTCTTAACCTGGTTGCTCTTAAAAACCTATAGAAGCAGCTTACGAGTGCTGTGGAACTGAGGTCTGCCTGAATGCATCAGTAAGTATTTTAACCTTTACAGAGACTGGAATCTTGAAAGCCATTTCTGCTGAAGTCCCAAATCCTTAGCACATGCACTCTTAGGGATTTAACTTTTCAAGCAGTCATTGCTTCAAAACACTGCAGACCAGGTTTCACATCTCTAGAAATGGGCATGCATCTTGGAGTCATCCTCCAAGGTTAGTGTAGTGTGAAGCTCATCGTGCAGAGACAATCAGTTAGAAGCTAACCTGAAACAGCTATCTCTAATAATAGAGAAGCCTAAAGAGCTGAAATTAGTCTTTGTGAATGTTACACTCATTCTTGGCCCATTTGTGACTGCAGACTAACAGTCAGAAAACTCATTGACCATGTTGTAAGTCCTTGTTTGCTATGATTGTTTGACTTAGACCAGGCTGTTCTCAAAGATTAACATTGATAAAATACACATAGGAAAGAAGTTTTAGTGACTCATGGGTGTATACTTCTGACATTGCTGTCTCCAGGAGTATTAAGAATTTTAAGGATAATGCATCTCTGAAAACAAAACCTAGGTGCTGGCAGATGAGGAGACAACACAAAGCTTTTGATAGGTTTTGAAGTTGGAGACTTGGCATCTTTCTTTGCCCTTCTACTAATTAGCAGTAGAAGTACTCAGTAGAAGTAGTAGAAGTTCCTCAGTTATTTTCCTTGGTTCCTCAGTATGTTTTCTCATATTTAAAATGGAGGTGATACCTTATTTTCTCTGAAGTCTTATGAAAGCTTTTGGTAACAAAAAAAAATGGCAATTGCCAGAGCAATGTGAATCACTTCCTTTTTTAGTAATTATAAGGAAATCTGTATTTCAGAACCTTTTTTCATCAGCAGAATTATTTTTGCTATAACTGCTTTTAGGCATTTTGCTGCAGTGTTTTCCTGACTATAACCTTTTAATATGCTGTTGAAAGAAAATTCCAGTAATTTGTGTGTGTAGGGAAGATACCACTCATTAAGGACCAAAGGCACTGGGCATAAATGGACATCTCCAGGCAGTGTCAGGCAGTCAGACCTTTTTATATTAGTCAAAAAGCAAGGTCAGCATTGATGTCTGCATGTTCCACGTGGAATTCTTAACTAGATTTTTTTTACTGGGGGGAGGAGGTGCTGAAAGCAGTGATAAGGTGACTTTAACCTATATATTAGTATCATTTGACAGCATATTCTCATGCAACTTAAAATGTAAGGCTGTAGTCATTGCCCTGCATTTACCTGTAGATAAGCTGTCAATGTCCTGCTTGCATATAAAACTATTCAGTGCTACAGTTTAGAGAAAAAAAGAAAAGGTAATGGAAGTTTAGGTGCTGGCAATAAAAACTGGAATTAACAGCACAGTCCAAGGTCCAAACTAGGGGATTGAGAAACAGTGTACAGAGAGTCAGCTGTTGAATTAATGGATAATTTTTTTTTTTTTTAATAGTAAGGTATTTTCTATTTCTGTCTGTGTGATGGTATCTTCAGCAGGCAGTTTCACAAATAATTTCTATTGGGACCAGGTAGGAAGAGGCAATATGTATGTAATTGGGTTATTATGGCTAATGTGAACAGTGATTTCAAACTTAACTACTTGGGCTTTTGGAAATAAACACACAGAACTTGGTCAAGCATGTGAGCACGCCCACATGGGAGCTGGTCTAAGTGTCTGAGGTGAGAAATGAGCAAAAAATGCGACAGAGAAAAATGGGCTTGGAATAGAAATAAACACTCATCAGTCTATTCAGATGTAATTTTTCATTCATATTCAGTCACTAAACTTAGCCTGAGTGTACCTTCTATGTTTGTTCCTCATTTGGTGATGTTGTAATCCCAGTGTATTTTTAGAATTTTTCATTTGATTTGACTGTTGTTACATGGGAGGAAGGAGTGAGGCTAATGGACTAACAGTGCCATTTTCAAATAACTTAGGTAACTGGAGGCTCCAGTGGAATTGGAAAATGTATTGCTATTGAATGTTACAAGCAAGGTGCTTTCATAACACTGATAGCAAGGGATGAGGTAAGTGTCTGTGTATTTTTACTGGCTAAACTCTGTTCACAAAATCTGCATGGGCATGGAATAAGTTCAGAATTTATCATTATTCACACTTTCTTCAGTGCATATTTTAAAGGGCTCCTGAGCATTTCAGAGCAATGCCTTTGAGTAGGAGAGGTGGCTGCCTTTTTTAGGAGCGTGGCTGAACATGGAATTTGTGATTAGCTTGCCTTAAAGTTCTTCCACTGCTATGACTTCTGTTAATGGCATTCATTACTTCACTGTCCAGATCTGTGGCAGAGGACAAAAGCCTATATTCTTTACAGCTGTAGAATGCCTCTACAGTAGCTGACAATTTGAGGCTTAAAGACAATTTTTTAAATCCCCAGTTCATTTTACTGTCTAATCAGCATTATATCATATTATGCTTTTTACTAGTGAAAAACATCAAGCCAGCTTTGAAGGAAAAAGAATTGTTTGGGTTTTTTGTTAACTAAAAGGTATTTAGAATGTAGTTGGACTTAATCTGTTTTCAGAATCATAGAATGGTTTAGGTTGGAAGAGACCTCAAAGATCATCCAGGTCTAACCCCCTGCCATAGGCAGGGACACCTCCCACTAGATCAGGTCACTTAAGACCTCATCCAGCCTGGCCTTGAACACATGGGCTGGTTTTTTATTTGTAGAGAAAAAACTAATTTTCAGGACATAAACCCAACTTTTTTTGGGGTGGGGCCCCAGTCCCACCTGTCTTTGATATTTTACTTACACGTGAGAACTTTGCCTAACTTTGAATGCAGACAGGATTAACACAGCTTTCCTTGAAATAACACAAGTTTTCTTGAAAGGAGTATGGCAGTCTGCATTTGCTGAATATGAGTTCAATTTTTTATGATCATTCTGTGACAGTGTTCGTAGGAATAGTTAATACTGTATACATATAAAATAGGACCAAAATACAGAGGGGGGAAGAAGTTAATACTGAGTCTTAAATGTTCCTTGTAGTTGTAAGAAACAAAAGCGTTAAACCTACAGAGATTGTTACTGGCTTTAGAAGATTAAGTGAAAAACAGGTAAGCAAGTTCTGGTACCTGGAGGGATTTAAGGGTTTCATCATATCTGTAAAATGACAGTAGTAAAGTGTTACAACTAGTTGAAGGTAACTTCTTTTTTATTTTAGGCAATGTTGTTAAGCTTTATTTAAATACTGAAGACTAAATTGCTCTCAGAACTGCTGTTCTTGTGTCCATTTCAGAACAAGCTGTTGCAGACAAAGAAGGAAATAGAGAAGTATTGTGTTAATGACAAGCAGGTAAGATCGCTGCTAACAGTGGCTGTTGTGTGCTTTGTTTAAGGGAGTCACTACCACATAGTTGAGTAGTCCTGCCTTTGGAACAAAGCTGTTTGACAAAAATAGTGAGAACTCACTATTTGAATGAAAAAAATACCAACGTGCTTACATAAGATGTTCTGAACTGTGCTGCATGTTCTGCTAGTGCATTAGCCTGCTTTTCTTAGAGAGAAGAGGATTGATGTCTTCAGCTGTAGGTGTAGTGTGTTTTATTGGATAACTGCAATTTACTGTCACTCAGTAGTTCCTTCTGATCTTCAGAATGGAGAGGAAGAACCAAATTCGTTTTCAAATCTCTTGGGCTTTGCAATTCACAAATGCAGCCATTGTCTTGGGAAAGAAGTTTAGCTATTTGTTTCCAAGTTTAGTTCACTACATCATACTCAAGCTTCTTTTTCCTGCCAAAGTACTCTAGCAGATACACGAGTGAAATTTGTGAAGTTTTAGGCCTCTTGAACACTGAGGCTGCTTTGGTGAATAGATGCATTTGTGCATAAAGGCACTTTATAAGAGCTTGCAGAGATACCAGCTTAAAATAGGTAAGCTTACAATGTTCAAAATATGCAATTTCAAGGTGAAATGCTAAAATTGCTTAAATCAAGGAGAGAAGAAAAACAGTGTTGAGGCTGTTGACATCTTTGACATCTCCTTTCTTGTTTCAGAGCTTTTTTTGCTTTCATGATTACAAATACAAGCAATTTATTTATTTGTAAAAAGAGATTTAAATTGATAAGTTTGGTATTCTGTTGGAAAGAAGCAGTGAAACAAAAAACAAACAAGTATTTCCAGGCAATAATGTCAGTACTTGCTGATATAAAATTTTTCTTAATAGCACCATTTATAAGATGATTCTGTCTTCACTTCCTTACATTTTTGTCAAATGGCTCAAAGCAGTTTAATTTCCCCCCCTACTCATGCTGACTTACTCAGATCAACTTTATTTGAAAATCTAAGCCATTTGAGGTGAGGAGAAACTGTTTTTACCCATTTGAAATAGATACACAAATACCAATAACTTACTCTTTTTTTCTCTAGCTGCTCTAGTAATTTCCCAAGCTTAGCATTAAAGTTAATTCCTTCTCAAACACCGTGTCAGAATGTTCTTGTTAAGATCTATCCACAGAACCACTGAGGCTGGGAAAGACCTGTGAGATCAAGTCCAGCCTATAACCTAAAACCATAATAAACTTGATAGATGCAGGCTTTAAAAAAATATACAACTCGATGCCCGTTCACAAGTGCTTCACTTAAAACCTCCAAAAACTGTCTTTGAGGTTGAGCAAGGTCTAGTGTGGGCTGAAAAGGATTGCTTTTGCAGAAGCAGCTTTAGACTTGCAGCCAGGTAGGCTGGCTCTTGGTCACTTGGAAGTCTGTGTGATCTAAATGCAAAGACCAACTGGAAGAAGCAGGGGAGTCCAAAGCAGATCTCACAATGGAACAGCAGATCAGAAGCTGGGAAATGAGGGTAGCTGAACCACTGCTGAAAGACTGTACAGAAAGTTATCTGGTATAAATCAGTGGAACAAAATCTTTGCCCTTAGAGCTTTGTCTGCAGTGCTTTAAGTCTCTTTCCCAATAGATTATATTCTCAGTTGCTTCACTGGGAATGGAGTGGATCTTTTATTGCAAAAGCTGTTTTAATGATCCAGCACCAGAACAAAAGGTGAGGAAGAGAGCTGGAGATACCAAACTATTTTCTGGCAGTGTATTCTGTGTTTTAGGCATGGGTCTAGTGCGTGCTTTGGAGTGAAGGGAATCAGTAGATTGTAGCAGAAGAAAGTATAATAATAGCATCAAAGAGGTGAATTGTGTAATGTGATAGTAGTCAATAAAAGCTATGGTAGTTCCTGAATATGAATAACTGATGCAATCTGATATATTGACCAACTGCTTCAATTTTGATACAGAGCTACGAGTTCTAACCTCACTGACCTTGCAGAGACCTCCAGATAATAAAACAATGCAGATTTTGTTCTTAAAACTTGCATAAAAGAAAAATATTTTCAAAATGTAAAAAATGCCTTTAGGGAAGATGCATGCAGACCTGCCAATAACTCGTGCCACAAGTTTACTGTGATACCCAACTACACACAATGCTGGGAGGCAGGAATAGCCAACCTGCTGTACAGGATAGGCAAGCATATTCTGTTTATGCAGCTAAGAAATGTTGCTGTCTGACCAGAGGCAGAACTGACAAATGACTGGCTGCCAAAGCAGCTAATTACACTATGGTTGCCTCTTTTTCTGGTGTGCATCCACATGTCTCTGTGACAAGTAGTCATTGGGATACTTACTACAAACTGGTGATGACTTTATCTCACCTCAAACTGACTTTAAATGAATTGACCAAAGTAACAGAAGGGAGAGAATACAGGAGCCCCTCCTTTTATTGTGATAAGATTGCTCTTCAAGAAGATGAGCTGCCCTGAAACTGGGCTGCTCATCAAAAAGGGAAGCTTGTTTGTTAACACCTGGCCAAGCTACCACAAAACTTAGATGTGGTTATCATCTGGTTTTGGTCATCCTGTCCTGCCAGCCCTCCTCTCTCACCAGACCAATGCTTATTTTATTTTTTCTATATCTTTCAAACTAAACCACATAATCTCTGGTTTCCAGACAAGAGGTAAACCTACACACATTACTTCACTTTTTAGATGTTTATGACACTGTGCAATCAGTCAGTTTCTCATAGCATATTTATGTTGGCCTTGCAGTGTCCCGATTGCATATCCAAAAGTTAGGACATTTTTAACACTTGCTTTACAAATTTTGGAAAAGTTTTTTTTTTGTACTACCAATACCACAGTTTCAGAACAGCACTCTGCAGCCATTCCTTCCTATGATATGAGGAAAAAGAAAGTCTCAAAGGTAAGCCTAAACCACACAAATTGTACGACTTCTTTTTTAGTGCTGCTGCAAGTTAAGTGGAGCACTGTGGAATTTTGTCTGCCCAAATTCAACTTCAGTAAAACCTACTCTGTGTAAAGAACTCGAGTTGCAGTGTGCCTTATTACAGTAAATTAGAAATGATACTTAGCCCAGGAGTAGCTGCTTTGATTTTGCTAAAGTGCTTATTTGTTCTTAACGTAATCTTTAGTATGCTAAAATATTTGAGAGTGAGAGGGGAGATGCTCAAGAGGCAGGAATTGCTTTCTTCAATATGGGAGAAGTGCAAACTGTCCTGTCAAAAAGATTTCTTGTTTTTCTGGAAGAGATAAGTCATTGGATTTTTTTTTTTCCTTTTAAAAAGCTTGCAGTCAACAGTCACTGGACTTAGTGTTGTAAAAAGTGTTCTTTCACTTTCCTCTTCCAGGTTGTATTATGTATTTCTGTTGATGTATCTAAAGACTACGAACAGGTGGAGAATGTTCTGAAACAGGTGAGGAAGTAACTGATTCATTTGTGTATCTTAAGAAGCTTACCTGTATGGGATATATTTCTAATTAAAGTATTTTTCTAGTGATATTGTGCTATGTAAATGGGTTTTTTTACCTCCTGAACAATGTGTTAACCTCCATCACGTCTTCCAGGCTCAGGAGAAGCTGGGGCCAGTTGACATGCTTGTGAACTGTGCAGGAACATCAGTTACAGGAAAATTTGAGGATATTGAAGTGAATTCTTTTGAAGTGAGTGAGCATAATTTTTTTATCATGTGATGTTTTCTCATTCATCCATTTTAGCAATTACATTGCATTCCTGTGTTTTTGCTGACTTTGTACGAATAGTTACACACAGAATCACAGAATGTTAAGGGTTGGAAGTGACCTCAAAACATCATTTAGTCCAACCCCTCTGCTAGAGTAGGTCACACAGGAACACTTGATTTGCAGTGGCTGTCTGAATTAGAATATCTTCCTATTTGTGAGCCTGCCTCTAATTTCTCAACTATTAGTCCACTCATGGGTCAGAACAGTGAATTTCCCCTCTGGAATGGAGAGTCCTCAAGATAGTAAAGGGGTGTGGCATATATTTTTACAGTTGAATGCACTGTTAAAGGTAGTGAATTTCTCATAGTCTGGTTTGTTTTGTGTTTTTTTTTCTGCTGAAGAATTTTTCTAACCTGTTTAAGAAAAAGTCATCTGTTATCAGTACACAAATTGTTTACAGCTTGAAACTGTTATTCTGATGATTGAGACCCCCAGAAAGGCAAAGCTGCTGTTACTCAGTTACTTTATGCACAGAGCCCTCAGTCTCTGAGTCATCTACAAATAATATTAAATCAGATGAAAATAATAAGCATCATATTACAATAAATTTGAATCATCCATTCTGTCGCTTCCATAGGCTGTCAGTTTTGGTTTAGGTCTTCTAGAGAGGGAAAGTCAAGATTTCTCCTTATTCTGCCAAAGATTAAGATCTCTGCTCTGCCCTAGTGAGACCACACTTGGAATATTGTGTCCAATTTTGGCATCCCCAGTTCAAGAGAGACAGGGACCTGCTGGAAAGAGGGCAGTGGAGAGCCACTAGGATGACTGGGGAACTTGAGCATCTCCCCTTTGAAGAGAAACTGAGAGCTCTGGGGCTGCTTAGTCTGGAGAAGACTGAGAGGAGATCTGATCAATGTGTACAAATATCTGAGGGGTGGGTGTCAAGTGGATGGGGACAATGTCTTTACAGTGATCAGCAGCACTAAGCCAGGCAGCAATGGCTACAAACTGGAACACAGAAGGTTTCACCTCAACATGAGGAGAAACTTCTCTACAGAGAGGGTGACAGAGCACTGGAACACGCTGCCCAGAGAGGTTGTGGAGTCCCCTTCTCTGGAGCCTTTCAAAACCCTCCTGGATGCATTCCTGTGTGAACTACCCTAGGGGATTCTGCCTTGACAGAGGGGTTAGACTTGATGATCTCTGGAGGTCCTTTCCAACCTCTAAGGTTCTGTGATTCTGTGATCTCTGAAATGCAGAAATATAAAAAGAAATCCATTGTTTCCTGTTTCAGAGAGCTCTTTAAACTTTGGTTTTGGTATGTTTGCATACATCAAGTGTAAATGGATTGCTGTTTGAACACTGTTTACCTTACATTTCCCCTCCTATATTCTTTTTCCTTAGGAGGCCATCTGGTTCACAGTATTACCATTTTTCTAGTTTCTATGAAGACATGCAGGCAGAGTGGGTCTCTTTCAGCTTGAAGTGAGATTTTTTTTAGCTATTAAACAGTTTATGAAGCTGTGGTATAGAAAACACTTGTTTCTTCTGCCAGCTGATAGAGCTGCAAGTCTAGTGAGCTTGACTGA
>VWZI01014953.1:635754-661408 GCA_013396835.1 Psilopogon haemacephalus | reverse complement strand
TCTCTCCCTTCCTCCCTTACTCCCTCCCTTCCTCCCTCTCTTCCTCCCTTCCTCTCTTCCTCTCTTCCCTCCTTCCTCCCTCCCTCCCTCCCTGCTTCCTAATTCCTTATTTCTGAATTCCTTACTCTTTTTCCTCCTTTCCTCCTTTTCTCCCTCCTTCTTTTCCTCCCTCCTGGAAGATGTTACCTTGTAATTATCTCTCTTCAGCAAAATATTGGTACACACAGTGACTCAAGTTCAAAAAATGTTGTACAGGAAATTGCTGCTGACAATGAGAGGGTTTGGATTAAATGTTTACTACAAAAGGTAAGAGGTGTGGAAGAAAATTTGGAAGGTGTTAAGAAAACCAGTCACTATGATGCAATAGGGTACATCAACAAACCAGACAATCAGCACGAGTTTTTAAGGAAGCTGGAGAGCTCTAAAAGAAAACACATTTGCAACATGTCTGTCAACAGTTCCCCTCCCACAAAGAGAAAACTAAATGGAGGAAGAAGCAGGCAGTACAGCCTGAGAAAGCCTACTTGTCAGGCTCTGCCTGAGACCCCCAAAAGCATAAAAACATCAAGAAAACAGAGGAAGCCAAAGAGGCATCACGTAAGCAGAGTGCTGCAGTAGCAAGGAAGCAAATCTCCTTTTTAAAGAGGGAAGTGAAACTAATTGTTACGAAATGAGAATTATGCAGGACTTGGATTCAAACTTTGTTTTACAGAAAGATGGAGTGCTGGCAGTGAGGAAGTACTGACAACACTTTAGTTGTTGATAAAAAAGTATGCCAGAAAATATTTGGTAAATTAACTGCCCTGACTAAATTCATCCACAGTGCTGAAGGGATTATTATTGAATTGCATACTATTTCTTATGTCTCTGAGAAACGGAAAAACACATTGAGAAAGAATATAGAGGAAGATTCAGCTCGCTGATTTAAGAAACTCATAAACAGGGAGACACCTACATGTGACAGAGATATCAAATGCTCCATTATAATCAGTGGCAATTTAGGGCTCCATTCAGCTGCTCACACATAGGCATTGCCTGATGGCCCCAGGGATTGGTAGATGTGCACTGGGTCTGAAAGATAAATTGCAGGAATCATGAGAAACCCATATGCGTCTGCAGCACAGGGTTGGAGACCAGGCAGGACAGGACAGGCCTTGGGTATCTCTAAATGCTCTGGGCATCTGTGGTCAACTAGCCGAACTACAAGCTGGAGCAAGAAAGAACTCCAAATTAAGGCTCAAAATGCCCATCTCTGCACATAAGCTAGACAATAAAAATTCCTATTATATTCCCCCAGTGAACAAGTAGCTCAGTATAGCTATTGCCACCTAAAAACCACATCCAAAGATCACATCAGCTAATCTTGGTATGGGCAGTGATGGCACTTAGATCAAAAGGTGCAGCACATAAATTCAGTCCAGCGGCTGGGCTGCATGAGATGTTGGAAGGTCTCATCCTAATTATCTTCATTGTCCTCATCTAACTTCAGATGTCTTCTTTAGAGAGGTTTACACAAGAGCATGCTATCACCTCCATAGTTGGTGGAGAGAGGCAGGCATGGAGGTGCAATCCTTCTTGCTCCAAAGCAAAGCTCTAAAATAGTAGGGATTCCCTTTCTCAAGCTGCCCCTGCAGAGAGTAATTTCCCTCACCATTTAGAACAAGAAAGCCAGCTTTCTTCTTTCTTTCTTCCCTCCAGGGTTTGAAAGTGATTTCTCCTGAAGAAATGTTAAGAGGACCAGTTATATATGGCAAAATAAAAGAGCAGTAATGTGATCCAGTTCCCTCCCTGGTGTGATGATGACTGCATTGTGCAGTGAGCAGAGGCCTTGCCTCCCCTCCTGCAGACTCTTTCAGTGCCTGCCCCAGGTCCATCTCAATCTGAGACTTGGAAGAGACACCCATGCCCCATGAAGTGTAGCTTAGGTTGTCAGTAAGGTTGTGACACCCAGGGTGAGACTTGCCACCCTGAATCACAGGGTCAGAGACTAGGCTCAGGAAATGAGTCAATTGTTTGCCTTCATCCTTTATGGCCTATGCAGGGCTTGTTAGGCAGAGGCAGCTTTGTTTAAATATAAATCCTGCTTCGGTCTATAAATGTATGCTCAATTAAAACCACAACACAGCAGGCTGGCCCAGGGCTTCCTCCATTTGCAGGAAGTATGCCCAGACCACCATAGTTGGACTGGTCACTGAGCTGGGAAAATGTAGGGTGATTTTTCAGAGTGGGAGTGGAGAATAATCTGTGCTGACAGTTCTGTGCCCCCATGAAATAAAGCATTGCATCTCTGCCACTCCCACTTCTGCAGAGGGCATATAAAATGCCAAGGAGTGTGAGTGGATTATTCCAAGACATATACCTTGTGCAATTGGAAGTGGTTCAGTCTGCAGAGATTAAGGTGAACATTAGAGCAGAAATTCCATACAGATGACATCCACAAAATGACTGAGAGGAATTTGGAAAGCTGTGTTTCTTAAGCACTGAGGGAAACAACAGTGCATTGTAAGGCATAGGATCTCTCAATAGGTAATAGCTGTGTTACAGTGATGTAGTGTTCATGCTATAGTTTAAAATGAGTCACAGTGCTGACTGATCTATAAATACCACATAATTCTATAAAGGCTCTATATGAACCTTGTTTATGACATTATTTTCATCTGTTCCTGTAACGCAAGTTGAGAACTTCCATGAGCTAGTAGTTATGTACAAGAGATATGTACAGCATTTGGTAAAAAAGTAGCTTATGAAGCTCAAATTAAGCAGTGCTTGAGGAAGCCACTAATTTTTTTTTTTTTTTTTTTTTGCATTAGCAAGAATATAAAATTCAGGAGTATCTATTTACAGTAAACGTAACGTTATTTTCAAGTGTTTTGGGAATACAAAGCAGTACTTGTAAATGCAGCTTGGGAATTCCAGTACTTATCTGACAAGTGACACAGACTAGGGTTAAGAATGTGACCATCCACTATGAATAGTTCCCACTTACAGCTTCAGTACATATATTTATAGAACTACGTATTTTAGGCTTGATGCATTTAGTGGTGGGGTAACTGGAATTCTTTCTTCATGGGCCATCTTTGCTTTTGAAAAGCAGCCTAGACTACTGTCTGCTTGGGGTCTGACAGGAGGCTGTATTTAACATTTCTCTCCTAAAAATAAGGAAATAACAAGTAGATCTAAGTGTTTGCATGTCCATTTGCTAGCTGAACATTCAGTCGCAGAAGTTGCACTAACAACTTAGGCATACAGCTATACAAACCTAGTTTAAAAAATTGGGCCATGCGTGGGTGTGTGCATCTAAATATTTTACAAGCTGAACAATCACCCTGGAGTATTTTAGGCTGGAGATAGATAAATTATATGTCCATCTGAATTTTCATCGGTGCTAGGAATCAAAGATGAATATGCACAAAATCTTTCAATTATCATCAGATTTGCAGGCATTCTGAGTGTCCTTCCTGCAGGGCTTTGCTAGGCAGAGATTTGTGCTTTTGCCGTTGGGTTCTGTAACACAAAAGCAGCAATAAGGTTACTACTGGAGTATAGGTTATCTAAAAATATTTCTAATAATCTACTCCACTGCTGCAATACAGCAAATGTTAATAGTGACACAAGTACTCAAATAACTAAGTCAGTGGAGTGGTTGGAACGTGAGGATGTTCAGCTCTACTATGAGGAAGGTCCATTGCCAGGCTCAGGAGTTTTGGAGGCTTTTGCTGTCCCTCCATAGTATCACTTCAGCCTGGAGACTGGTGGTGTGGGCCTCCCTGCAAAGGGGCAGTCCAGAGCCTTGGCGCTCTATCTCAAACCAAAAATGCATCAGTCACCTGGGAGCAGGCAGCAACATTCCCATGCAATCATCTACATCCTGGATCATCTGGCCTCTGTCCCATCCCAGTGACTTCACCTCCTCCTTGACAAAGGCACTCATCCATCAAGAGGAGTGATGAGCTGCTGCCTTTTCCTCCTGAAGCCACCTTGATGAGCCATCCCCACCCCCCCACTCTGAATATGGGACTTTATTTTTGTGTTTGATATTGTAATTACAGAAACCGAGCTATAGGCTTGTGAAGTGGACTGTAAAGGCAAGTCCACAGCTAAGCTATGAGCAGAATTTGTGGACTTGAGAAGAGGTGCTGGCTTAGACCAGAGGACATTGTTTGTTTTCTAGCTGCAGACAGGTAGCTTGGTTTGACTGCTGAAGAGTGCTCTCAGGATTTCCCAGGTGACTAACATTACCTCCTGGCACTAAAGGCTTCCCTGCTGTATCCAGCCCTACTACAAGGCTCACGTGCCAAATCCACTTAAGATAATTATTGCTCATATTTAAATACTCCCTTTTAATTAATGGGAGGGTTGATGATCTCATATGTTTATCTGTTAGTAGTTTTGTTACTTTTTAATAACTGGAGGTCTAGAGTGATGCAAACCTACCGCATCAAATGATGGCAGCTAGCTATCACCTCAAATGGTAGATAGGCATGTGGTCTGGGGAAAGGCACTGGGGTTTAGAGAAAGCCCTGCCATTTAGGGCCATCTTCTTCCACATGGTGGATGGTGTACACCACCAGCTAACAAACACTGTGAGAGGTCCAGCAGGTGTCCTTGAAAGGCAGGCAATGGAAGAGGAAAAAGCAGACCACCAACAATAAAGTAGCAGCCTTTTACATGACACGCCTACAGGTGAGTAGTCCTCATTCCTAAATTGCTGGCAGATAACAGGGACTTTTGCTGCTGGCTTGCTTTGTCAAAAATTATGAATTTCTCTTTTTCAATGGAGATATATATATTCTTTTTGTATGCTGACTTGAAGAAGCATCCCAGAAATATCTTCCTATTTCAGTTTCTGCTCATTTTTATCAGGGTGGGGATGCAAGTGAGGGGAGAGAATGGAAAAGTTAAGGCAAATATCTGCCTATATGTATTTGCTGGTAGTGCTGCCTGAGCTGGTGTATACCAAGACCAGAAACACAATAGACAGCACATCAGAGCTGAATGCAAACCCTCAACCTTACTGCTCTTTCAGCACTATTCTCAGGAAGTCCCCAAACAACCAAGGCTGGAAAGCCCTGCAGTGAAGGCAAAGCAAGCTCAAGGCACCTTACATGCCCTAAACAGTCCCTGCAGGCAGGACCTGTGTGGACAGCTGTACTGCACCTCTCCCTGCTCTGTTGCCCCAGATGCTGAGGGTTGGTATCTATGGGGCTGCAGGGCCATATGGGATGGGTGTTGCGGAGGAGGCTCAGTCCACTTTTAGGCGTGGGAGGAATGAAGATTGTCCAGAGAAGATACCTCCATGTATAGATTTCAGAAAGTATGTTTTCTTCATTGGTAAACAAATGATGAGTCATTGGCTGTCACATGGGAGAAGATGAGATTACAAATAATGTATAAGTAAATAAATTAGTTTGCTTTAGTCATGGCAACAACTCAGTGTTTCCATTCAAATGTTTTATTCCAATTCATCTTTCTTCCTTTATTTTTGTAACATTGTTGTCGTACTTTGGGGAAATTAAAGCCTAATAGGGTTCACTTGGAAACACACTTTTTTCAAAATTAATTTCTTGTGTTAGACTGCATTTGAGGAGGAAGTCTTTATTTTTTTTACATTTAGGTGCAGAGATGTAGCTATGGGTGAAGGAATGGAGCTGTAACCCACTCCGTCCTGATTTTGCTGCAGGCCTTGCATATGGAATTTGCCATTCAACTTGTGAAAGGAACTTTTACTATAGTAACATTTCTTGCTTGGCCACTTGCCCCAAATGTGGGATCATTATGTTTTATCTGCTTTACAGATGCCAGCCATAAGAGCAGCTTTGGAGTTCTGCTGAACCTTGTGCCCAGACATTGCTGTCAATATTACAGTCTAAAGAACCATGTATCTTCAGGGATACTTCCATTTAAAAACATGCCCCTGCCCCATTCATTTCCACTGCATTCGCATCTTAGAGCAGTTGACGAAAAAGATCCTTCCGAGATGGGAATCTTTGTTTAAGTCCTGCTCTTTCAAACACCATGTTTTGATAACAGCCCATGTCAAAAGAGTGATTTCCAAAGTAAGAAAAGTTGGGAGTTGTTGGAATCACATCTTGATTTAAACGTTTCTTTAATAAAGTCCTCATCTATAGGCTGCCCCAAGAGGATGTTACCTTTTTCAGTAAGATGAGGGAAAAAAGACTTCCAGAGAACTGAATTATTTAAATATTACCTTTGTTCTTAGACTTTCCCAAAGCTATTTTCCCCATTGGTTTCATCCCTTATTATGTGAGATGGAAGGAATTTAAGTAGGCAGCACAAGCACCTTCTCTGGTACACTCTTCAGTGTTTGCAGTGAAGCAAATTGCTTAGTTTAAAATAATATCAAAACATGTTTTACTGCTACACTACAACTGTTTTTATATCTGAGTGATATTGTTGCATGTATCCATTCTAACTATAAAATTCACTTATGCTATTCCAAGCTATGAGGGTGATGGCATTTTCTTGGTCAGGAGAACTGCAGAAGTATGCACACAGCCAGCACCAGCAATACAAATCTCTTCAAACTATAAATGAATCATTTTGATTTGGTCTGAATTTTTAGGTGTACTCTGACCTTTTGTTCTGTTGTATTTCCTATATTTTCAATGACAACATTTTATTGAGAATATTATCTTTAATCACCTAGCAGCGATGATGCATGAGAGGAACAGAGGGAGAAAAGCAGTGTGGAGGGGGCTTTAGGCTCTGTACGCACCATCAGCTGCTGCAGGGTTTGCAAAGACAGCAGGTAGCCTGCCTGGAGCTGCTCTTTCCTGCAGTTCAGACATGGACTCTTCTTATTCTCAGTCTTGCAAGGATATTTAGGCTGCAATAAATTGAAATTGCCCAGTCAAATTCTCAAGGCTCTCAAAACTGGGAAGCAATGTTAGTAAAGATTTAAAACATCACAGATTATTCATGCAGGGAAGTTAAAAGGCTGTGGAATTTGTTCCAGTATGGCAGCCAACTTTTTCATTATTGGTGGTAGTAATAATCATAAGCTGAGCTCTGTGATTCAGTTTACAGTGTCTTTAATTTGCAGTGGAAGTCTTTATTTTAACAATAAAAGTGTGGGGATAGCAAAATTCTGTTAAAGATAATTAAATCCACGGATGCAGAACTGAAGGCTGCTCTGAAGAGTGAAGGGGGTGGGGGATGAAATCTACATGGTGATGGATTTTATCTTTTTTTTTTTTTTTTCTTCCTAACAGGTTAAATTCAAGGGTTGGGGTTTTTTGTTGTTGTTGTTGGTTTGGGGTTTTTTTTCAATTGACAGTCTTGATGAAACATTCTAAATACTACAAAACTATATTTAGTTTCTATTACTAAAGGTCAAAGACATTTCTACAGGAAATCTGAACAAGATCAGGTAAGGCAGAACAAAGCATGGGTGAAAGCCTTTCCTCTATATAGTAAGACAGACTGTACATAAACAAGTGCCAAGTCATGAAAGGAGCAAATTTAATTCTAAACTCTCCATCTTCAGTTTTGAGTGAAGAACTGATTCTCCAATGCTAGACTCAATAAATCACAGCTCGTGCTCTGCTATTTGATTTTTGCTTCTGTTTAAATGTTTGGTTTTTTTTTTTTTTTTCTTTCAAGGATGGTCTGAGAGGCTCATGGAGGAAAAATAAATTAATTCCTTTCAAGGCAATCCATCTGATTTGAGCTGTTCATTTAACAGCGAGAAAAGCGAGATTGAAAACAAATTCTCCTAAGGCTGGCCCTGCTAGAGCAAGTCGGTAACACTTTACCCATATCCACCTGTCAGGAGCCAATGTTATTAGTCCCCGTGCTGCTGTGTAACCTGTATGTAGGGCTAGTGGTTAAGGGATGGAGGATTTTCATTTATTTAGATTACAGGCAAGGTATGAAACTGAGAGATGGATTTATTTTTTTGAATACTTTCAAGATGTCAAAAGCACTGGAAGGAAGGGAATTTTAATTCTTATTTTATGAATGCAAAATTATTTATTTTCTTGTTCAGACAGTGGATGGGAACAGTGGGGTGAGCTTTGTGCTGAATTTTGTCTCTGCTAATGAATTGCTTTTTGATCAAAGGCAAGTCTTCTAACTGCTGCATGCTGTAATTTCTTTGTCCTAAATGTAGCTATATATAAAGTATGCCTGCCTCATGGGATACTTCAGCAATGAATAGAACTATATATATTGAAAGTACTACATAGCACAAGTACAGATGATATTTAGGTTGATATTCCACAGCCTAAATGTCTGAAACACTTTTCTCATTACCTCATTATTTTCTTTTTGGCTTATACATGGCCTGTCAATTAAGCCACAACAAAGAAAGAGGCAGAAGTGTTTATGATCAAGTCACTAAAAAGTCCAAAGATATTTTCTTTATATGTTTAAAATCACTGCAGCCAGAGCTGGTTCAGGTGGCTGGTTGGGGTTTGGGGCAGGGTATTTTTTTTTTTTTTAATTTGGTTTGATTTTGGTTTGGATGGGTTCTTCTAAGACTCTGGTATCTTCAAATAATTGGAAGGGTTATGTGGTTCCCAAATGGTTGCCTCTTTCAAGATGGTAGATGTAAATATACCAACTATTTTCTGAGATTCTTGGACAGTCACAATAAAACAAAGGTTACTATCAAAGTCACACTGGAAATGTAAAAATTTGTGTACCTCAGAGTATTTATGTAGGTAAAGAATGTTTATGCAGCTTACTTAAGAATTACTCTGTGAGGAAATTCAATTCAAGTAGCTTTTTAATCTCATTTCCTCAGTTCCTCTGTCATCTCCCATGCCTGACCCTTTCTTTAGGAGCCCAGAGCAAGCAGGGAAGAGTGTATTGAATGTAATCCTTGTCTTGGGAAAGTCTTCCCCAAAGGACTCTTTGTCCGTTTTATCAGGCTGACTGCTGCATATACTTTATTTTGGTTTACTGGCTGTAAGGACATGAGTACTTACATTTGCTCTCTTTCTTAAAATATTGTGGCTTGGCTGAGTGGTTTAGACTAAACTGAAGAGTTATATCTGTACTAGACAGCATGGTTTATTTTGTTTTTTTACCTGTGTGTTTTCAAATTCCATCTGTACCCTGAGCATTGAGCTGTGTGTGGGAGTGGGTGCTGTGGCAAGAGGAAGCAAAGGAGCCCTTGTGCCCTTTCTTCTGTGTACACACAAACAGATGTTCTTTCCACAGCTGCTCTGGTCTGTTGTAGAGAGAAAGTTGAAGATGGGAGCAAGGTTAGGGAGCCATGCACAGAGGGCTCTGCATGTTGGGGAAAGGCCAATTTCATGGGGACTTATCACTATGTCTCTTGCAAGCCCTGTGCAGTTTTTAGCTGTAGGCGAGGCAGAGTTGACCATGCTGTGATTTGCATTAATTACACTGTTCAGACAGAGCCAGAGGACAGACTGCTGGCAAGGTCAATCAGGCTTGTCCTTGCAGTTACCCTGGCCTCACTCATCATGTAGATGACCTGCACAAGCCTCTCACTGCTCCTTCAGTTCAGCTAGAGTGCACTCCCACTCTGCAAGGACCACATGCTATTTCAGCCCCAATGCCTGGCTGTGCTGCTGTTCTGTTAAAGAAGAGGATAATTACCTTTCACTGGCATCCTGTCACTTTAATGATTTTTTTTCTTTTTTTTTTCTCAGAGGGATAGCCAAGAACTCTGAGGTTTGCATCTTTACCAGTGGCTTAGTCTCCACCTCCAGGATATGCACCCCAGCACCCTGTCTCCTATAGCCCCAGTGCCAGGAAGCCTGCTCATCCAAGGACAGCTGGAACAGGCAAGGCAATAGGACTTAGTGCCCAAATAAACCTGTTTGCAGTCCAGCTGCAACAAGTCCAGCAGCCTATAGCTTGCTAATTCTCTGGGAAAGACCACAATTAAGAGCCAGCAAAGCAGCCTTGAGCTCACTCCAGTCACGTAAAGAGAGGATTTGAATTACAACTCTCCAGCTGTACAGGCAGCCCAAGGGTACTGGCCTTGTGCAAATGCAGTGGATTTTGCCCATTGATCTATTTTTCTCCATCCAAGAGGATTTTCATATGAGAAGACAGTCGTTCAGAAATTAATTTGTGCTGTCCTAGTAATTGTATTATTATTGCTCCCAGGCTGCTTTGGATATAGATGATATTTTACAGGAAATCATGAGGAAAAGACTGTCGCTTTGAGCGAAGCTGTAACTTAAAGCTGTGCAGACAATGTGATCCATGCTCATACCCTGACATCTCTAGTGCCGCAGTGGTACAGTGTCAGTCTAGTTCAGCTGATGTTCTGACCTAAGTTTTCAACACATACACGTTTATTCTAATCAACAGGTTTAACGTTTTCGACCTGGTTCATCATCCTAATATCTGAACTAGTGATCACTTAAACAAGAAGCAAAATTTCCCTGTGTATGAAAATGACATGAAGGCTTCTTGTACATATTACAAATGTAGAGATGCTTTCTCACTTTACCTGCCCAAGTGGTGTGAGATGTGTCTGTAGCTCATGGTTCTGTTTTATAGAAGGTAGATTTTATTACTTTAACGAAAATGAAGAAATCAATAATCATATTTGATTAGTCTAAATGGTATCACTGCATCCTTTTTAAGAGGAAGCAAAATACCCTAGAAAATGGCAAAGCAGATTGCTTCTTGCATTCCTACCACTTCTTCCAAACCTGTCATACCTGTGAATATGCCCCTTGAACTTGGTCCTATATCGGACACACTGATTATGCAACTCATTTAGCAAGGAGTAAATTAATGAAAGTCTGAATATATCCACTTCCTTGAAAAATGGAGGCTGGGAAGAATATTTAGGAATAACAGCAAACACATAAATTTAAGAGGAGGAGTTCAGTCAGGGAGCAAAAGGCAGAGGTTACACTCCTATGTCTGCCACTGCCTGGGCCTGCAGTAGTCAGAGAGTGGGATGAGCTGCAGCTTCTTCTCTCTGGGGCCAAGGAAGTTACTGGGAGTGAAGGGAGTTGGGCAGAGGGAGTAGAGTTACTGAGTGGTGTGCAGGCTCTCCATACCAGAAATAGTTATCTATGTTACACCAATTTGTCTGTGGGAGAGGAGCTAGGGGAAGCTATTTGTTAATCTTGCATGCAGCCTCCCTCTTCCCTGGCTGCAATCTTCCAATAATTTCCCAGTATAGACTCTACCTTCCTCTTTGCAGCTGTTTGTTATTTTTAATAACAGAATGCTATTGCCTAAGGCTGACACTCAGACTTTTATTTCTGCATCATCCCCATCTAAGTACACAATGTTCCTAATACATACAAATCTGTAAAATAAGTAATTCATGTCAGATTTTTTCTTGTCTGTCTCTGAATTTAATCTAAAGAAATTAGACACCTCCTCAAACAGTAACCCAAAGGTTCAAGAAATTTAGGGAGAACTGAAAGGCTGATTCTCCAATCACTCATAAATCATGAACTTATACTTTTGAGTGGCCATGAAATAATTGGTAGAAATTGCATTTAGGTGGCTAAGGATGGCTCATTGCACTCCTGGAGTTGTTCAGCAAGGACAGTGTGGAGGCAGTAGCACTAAGAGACACCACTTCAGCTTCCTGATTGTATGACTGCAACTTAATGAGCTGCTTAAGGCCTGACCCAATGAAAGGTTTAAGTGACTAACAAAAGACATGTATTATTAAGATGCCTGCTCTCAACATTGCAAATCCATACCTTCCTGTTTGACTTCACAAGTCACTAAACACTGCCAATTTTGAGCTTGCATGTGACTAGGACTGTCCCTGATGCTCTTGTCATGTCTGGGCTTGACAATGACACAAAAATACAGCACTTGTTTCCCTTAAGGGCCTGCAACAGTGGGCTTGGCACACAACCACAGGAGGCAGCAGTGGTTATGGAGCAGCTCTGACTACGAATAACCTTCATCTTTGTTGAAGGTAAATGCAAGATTTATGGGGCCGGAGATAGAGTCTGTAGTGTCACTGACTAATATGACAGGCACTCATGTGGAAAGGAAGGAGTCATTAAAGCTCAGAATCTCCATTTCCCAGTCACCAAAGAAGTTCAGGATCCTTTTTTTCCTGGCCAGAAGAGCAGAGGTGGGATCTCCAAGAGATCCTCATGTACCCTAACTCTTGGTGCCAGGCTGCAGACACTTCCTGCAGAAGATGGTGGCTGAGAGTGTTGCTATTCTGACCCCTTTTCCCAAAAGGTTAATGAGTCCTAGGGAGTCAAATAACCACTTCATGATCCCAAAGATGGATGTTCAACCCATCTCTCATGCCTTGGTGTTACAGTTTTAAGACTGCTGTCTTAATTGTAAATTGTAAATAAAATATTTTTTAGAGAATTCAAGAGAGAGTTCAGGAGGATGGACTCTTAAAGGGGCTGAGCAAAATATAAGAGATAAGTTTATAACAGTCCATTGATCTAAAAATGCTGTATAGTTTGAAGCACAGTTTGTTCTGGGCTCCCTTCTTGCTTCCTTTTCCACCTGTCTCTCCCTCTGGCCTTGCTTGACTGTCCTCCTCACCTTTGTTTTTGTTATTTGTAAGAACACCAACTGGTAGTGGGAAGAGATAATATTGTGTTAGGTGGCAACAGCCTCTGAGCTTTGTCCAGAGGTGTGTCCATGGGTTATACAGGTAGATAGCTGGGCTATTGTTTAGTTGTGTGTATATATATATATATATATATATATATATATATATATATATATACACAAAAAAAGAAAGAGAGTTTGTTCGCGTGCGANAAGCCTTTGACACTGTCCCGCACCACATCCTGGTCGTGAAGCTGGCGAAACATGGGTTTGATGGGTGGACCACCAGATAAGGAGTGGCTGTCAATGGGTCCATGTCCAAGTGGAGACCAGTGACAAGCGGAGTCCCTCAGGGATCTGTCCTGGGACCAGTCTTGTTCAACACCTTGTTCAACATGTGGGTGACATGGACAAAGGCATTGAGTGCACCCTCAGCAAGTTTGCTGATGACACCAAGCTGTGTGGTACAGTAGACACACTGGAGGGCAGGGATGCCATCCAGAGGGACCTTCACAGGCTGCAGAGGTAGGCACAAGCCAACCTCATGAGGTTCAACAAGGCCAAGTGCAAGGTCCTGCATCTGGGTCGAGGCAATCTCAAGCACATATAGAGGCTGAGCAGTGCGTGGCTGGAGAGTAGCCCTGAGGAGAGGGACTTGGGGGTACTGGTGGATGAGAAGCTCAACATGAGCCAGCAGTGTGCACTTGCAGCCCAGAAAGCCAACCAGATCCTGGGCTGCATCAGAAGTGTGGGCAGCAGGTCAAGGGAGGTGATTCTCCCCCTCTACTCCGCCCTGGTGAGACCTCACCTAGAGTACTGTGTACAGTTTTGGAGGCCCTATTACAAGAGGGATGTGGACATGCTGGAGCATGTCCAGAGAAGGGCTACAAGGATGACCAGAGGGCTGCAGCACATCTGCTATGAGGACATACTGAAAGAGTTGGGGCTGTTCCATCTGGAGAAGAGGAGGCTCCAAGGTGTCCTTCCAGTATCTGAAGGGGGCCTACAAAAAAGCTGGAGAGGGACTTTTGAGGCTATCAGGTAGTGACAGGACTAGGGGGAATGGAGCAAAGCTGGAGGTGGGGAGATTCAGATTGGATGTGAGGAGGAAGTTGTTCAGCATGAGAGTGGTGAGAGCCTGGAAGGGGTTGCCTATGGAGGTGGTTGGGGACACATCCCTGGAGGCCAGGCTGGATGAGGCTCTGTCCAGCCTGATCTAGGGTAGGGTGTTCCTGCCCATGGCAGGGGGGTTGAAACTAGATGATCCTTGTGGTCCCTTCCAACCCTGATTGATTCTATGATTCTATATGTATTTGTATATGTTTATTATATTCTATATTTAACTACTTTAGTAAATAATAGTCTAATTTTACTTCCAGCTTCTGAGCAAGTGTGGTAATTTACCTTGGGGGGTAAATCCCAAATTCTATGTAGTGTAAAACTACCACACCTCACCAGTGCACAGTCCCACTCTGTATATCAAGGTGACATTGGCTGTCATGCACTAGTTTTGTCCATCAACATCCTCAGTTCAACAATCCAGTAGAAAACAAAGAAATAACTGCAACATCTATATAGCTTTATGCTACTCTAGTGAGTCAACAGGGATGGTCCAGTCAGGGCTGGAGCTGGTATAAGCAGAATGCAGGATTGGAAAAGGAATAGACAAGTGGTGTCTCCTCATCCTGAGCTGAGCATTTTGGTGGCTGCCTCCATGACATTTATGTGTCCTCTCCAGGGAACACCATGCCCAGCTTCAGGCTTGTGTCCAGCTTGCACATAATGGACACCTCTGATGGTGAAAATATTATCAAAGATCTAAGGAATGAAGAAAATCAATATGACTTCATTAGAAAAAGATTAATCAGTATGAATAGGTGGCCATCCAAATGAAGTCATATATAGCCTAAATGGTGACTGCTGGGGACATGTTCATACTAGATACATTATTTCCTAGCTTTGAAAAAAAACATATTCTCCTACAGTATGAACTTTTATGATCTAATAATTAGCCTTAGGGAAATCGCAAATGTCTAGAGGAATAATTACATGTGTTTCAGATATCAATTGTTGTTGGTCAGCAAATCATGAATCTCAATTAGAGAGAACTGAGGTGACACAGGTCAAACACACCCTTCTGCACTGCTGCAGGAAAGAAAACTGAGATCAAATTACAGCTCTGGACCGGATAGGTTGCATCTTTCTTGGTGTTAGCTCAGCTGATGTATGTAGTCAGCAAGGACCAAGCAGATTTAGAGCTTACCAAGACTTCTCTGTGCATCCTGCCTTTCAGAAGGCAAGGAACTGCCAGTTGAGGGCACATAAGCAAACGACAATTTGACCCAGTGATATATAAAAACAGTACAGCATTCATTTGAGAGAATTCATTGGCTGATATATTCCCCAAACTGCTTTATTCTGCTTAATGCAGAATATTACCTTTAATGTCACACAATATGTGCATGTCCCAAGTCTACTTTCCCAATATTTAACAGGAAGCACCTAGGAAATTACAACTGAAATGTCAAGTGGATTTGCTATAGGTCTGAATGAAAGAGGGAAAGAAAGAGAGAAGAAAAGACAAAAAGAAAAATATTTTAAAGAGTTAATTCTTCATCCATTTTCCTCTCTTTCTGAGCTGGCACTCCATGTCAACATTTCCATTAAGTGCTGTCTCTGGTGTATTGCTATCAAAGCATACAGGATTTTTCCATTGAGTGGAAAATTGGCAGAGCTTTCTTGTTTACATCTACAAAGGTAACAGCTCTGATAATGGACATAATTATGCCACTTTTAGCCAAATTGTGGGAAAAATAACTTTATGTTCCGTTAGTTTGGCCAGTACATCTGAATGTGTTATTCTTAAAACCAAGACTGATGTTACATGTTAGCAGCATTTCCACTCAGAAAGGGCTAAACTCACTTAAGGACTTTCTGGCTTCAGTAAATGATGGAAGTAAAAGTAGTTTAAGGATTTTCACTGTACTTTTTGCTTTCAATACCTTTAGCTTAGGCAGAAGATTATGATACTGACTTTATTCCTGTACCACAGGTTAGAAGCAGCAAGTGTAACTCTAGGCTAGAAGGGGACCAGGCAGTTGTACCCATCTCAGCAGATTCTCTCTTCAGTCTTCTTAGGCAGTACTGTTTCTTCTTCTTGACCACCCTTGAAAGATCAAATCAGGTCTGGCTGAAACATAAATGGGTAGATCCTGTGCTGCTGTAGTGATCATAGAGTCACAGAGTGGTTTGAGTTGAAAATGACACTAAAGATCATCTAGTTCCAACTCCATTGCCAAAGACAGAGACATCTCCTGCTAGACCAGTTTGCCCAATGCCCCATCTAACCTAGCTTTAAACATTTCTAGAGTTGGAAGCTCCACAGCTTCTTTGGGCAGCCTGTTCCAGTGCTGCAGTGTTCTTCATAATACTTAATCTAAACCCAGCTTCTTCCAGTTGAAGCCATTATCACTCATTCTATCACCACATGCCTTTGTAAAAGGTCCCTCTCCAGCTATCTTGTAGGCCCCCTTCAAATAGTGGAAGGGTTCTGTAAGGTCTCTCCACAGCGTTTTTTATTCTAGGCTGAATAACCCCAACTCTCTCAGCTTGTCTTGACGGGAGAGGTGCTCCAGCCCTCTGATCATCTTTATGGTCATCCTCAGGACACGCTCTAAAAGCTTTATATCCTCCTTGTGTTGGGGGCTGCAGAGATTGATGAACAAGGTACTTCAGGTGAGGTCTATGAAGAGCGGAGGAGTGGAATCACCTTCCTTGACCTGCTGACCATGTCACTTTTGATGTGGCCAAGGACACAGTTGGCCTTCTGGGCTGCAAGTGCACACTGTCAGCTTGTGTTGAGCTTCTCACCAACGAGCACTCTCAAGTCCTTCTCCTGAGGGCAACTCTCTATCCATTCCTCGCTCAGCCTATATTTGTGCTTGGGATTGCCCTGAACCAAGTGCAGGACCTTGCACTTGGCTTGAGTTTCATGATGTTGCCATTCAGTCCACCTCTTAAGCTTTTCAAGGTCCCTCTGCAGGGCATCTCTTCCCTCCACCATGTTGCCTGCACCACATAGCTTGGTGTTAGCAAACTTTATGAGAGTGAACTCATCACCCTTATGAAAATGCACAGGCAAAACAGGGTAATGAGATTTCAGGGCAGCCATAAGGAGATATGTGGAAATTTCAGCAATGCCAAATATCCAGAACTGCCAACCACTGCTATACATAACTTGTAAGCACAATTATAAGCACTATTAAAAGTGTGCTGGCAGGCTTTTATTTACCTCCTAGTAAAAAAGAGCATAGGGTCATATATTTTCAAATGTGCCTAAAGAAAGCTAAGAGTAGCCAATCTATCTAAAGATGTGATTCAGATGGTTTGGTCTCTAAGCAAAACAGAGTACACACCATTTTGGATGACTCACAGTGAAATTGCAAGAGCAGATGAAATCAGTGAGAGCAGTAAGCTTTCCTGTAAACAATTTCAAAGTTACAGACACCAAAGCACAAGGCAAGTGCAGTGTTAGGCACCCATTAGTGGAGGATATAATTAAAATACACCACACTGTGATGTGATAGACTGCACCAGGCAAAGAAAAATGTGGTGACCAGCACAAAGCCAAGTTTAGACCTACGAGAACAGTAACATCTCAACTTAAAGGCACAATTAATTCCCTCAAGCTTGGATACTTCCCAGGAATTCCCCTCCTGGGGGTATTTCGGTGGAGAGAGCTCAGTGACTAGAAAGTTTGGGACAGGAATGGAGAGAATGCAACCACTCCCCGTTATAATTTTTTCCACTCGGCCTCCCACGGTGCAGAGCTTTTCTCCCATCACAATGCTTTTGCAGGAGCTTCAAAAGGCAGTAGCTGGTGAGTGGAGGCAAGCCAGCTACAGCTGTACTGCTGGCAGCGACTCTGAAGAGGGACTGCAGAGGTAACAGACTTCAAGCCTTGACCATCTACAGAGTTCCCTGTGGTCTGCTGGGAAACTTACATTAAATGAACCTGTTTCACAAGATGTGGGCAGAGGAAATGGACTTTTTCCCTGATTGATCTGTGAAAGGACAGTCAGGATCTACCAGTATCAACACAAAGTAAATGAGATGCAATTAAGATTGCTTGCACAATTTGCCTTGTCAGCTAGGGACTTCAGCCAGCAAATTTAAAATCCCAGGAGAGCAGCAGGATACTGTGATGGTGAGCTCTGCCTGGTGGCAGAGTGTGTGCTCACAGCTACAGTGAGCAATCTCCACTCAAGGTTTGGCATTGAAAGAGCTGCAGTATTTTAAACTGGGAATTTGGGGAACTATGTGGACCCTTTGTGCAGAATAGCCTATTTCTTGCCAAGAGTAGAAATTACTCCTACTTTTGGCAGATGGCACTGATTCAAATGTTTGTCCAGAGTCCTCTGCTTCATATGCCCATGCATTTTAGTGGACTACAGATAAATGTGTCTTAAGTTAGTACAACAAAAATATTTGGCTAATGAGCATCAAAATTATAAATACAACAGATCCACCAAAAATGCATTGAAGGAAAATTAGTACCTGATATGTTTGAGTGCTGGATTTTTCAGCTAAATCAGAACTGATTTTGCTGCTGCAAGTCATAACACTAAAATGCACCACCTGTATGTGATGCCTTCCATGCTTTACATGTATAAATTAGCCCTCCATCACCTCACCAAACTATTATTATAATCATATAAAGGACGGGAATGCTAAACTGCCAAAGCTTTGTCAACTGAACTGAAGCTACATAGCACTTGGCTGACAGTGATGAATAGAAAACAAAGGCTGGGAACACTGATTTTTGAATTATTTCTCTTGTTCCTAGACAATACCTGTATGTAACAGAGATCGGCTAAAAGAGTGGTAGTGGAGCAGATCTGAGGTTAGATACGCTCAGCCATTTTCTATTTCCACATTGCAGTCTTTGCAATAGCTGCTTAAAAAGGAATTCTTTTAAAGCTAAAAAAAAACGCCATCCAAACCCAAGAAACCCCTAACTGTATTTCGCAACCTGAACTATTTTTTCCCAGCGCTTTTGGCATAACTAAAAGGTTGGTCTATTCTTTAAAATGACTAACTATAAGGAACGTGAGTTCTGCTTAAAATATAATAAATACTTAAAATAAAATTTACTTTATGTTGATTTCAGTTGGCAATTCATATTTAGAACTATGTAGAGTCAAAAATTTCTCTAACTCTGATTTAATAATTCAGTGTTTCTAGATTCTTTTACATAATATTAGTATTTGAACAACAATTTTTATATTGGTGTTTTGCATTCAGCTTTCCTATTGTAGTATAATTATTCAGCAATATCAGTTATAACTGATGGAGTCACAGGACAATTTCTCTTTCAATCATGTTAGTTCCTTATACTATTTTTCTTTCGGCTAATTCTAATTTTAATTAGGTACAGCAGCAATTGATTGTACTGATGTACTATTCAATTAATTCCACAGTGGTGGCCGAGGTTATTTGCTGAGTGACAGCAAAATACCAGAGTATGCTGTATTTTACAATTATGTACCAGCTCTACTGGAAACAGTGGTCCACCATCTTCTGCATCCAAATGTTGATCTTAAAATCACACCTATTTATGTATTTTAAAATCTTTTTGCCATTAGAAAACAAAGATGACTTCACTTGTTACATGTAGAACTCATAGGTCTGTAACATTAAGAAGGAATTTTAAAAACTGATCATTAGAAAATATCTCGAAGCTTTCCATCAGAAGCAGGTGGAGTCTTGGTCTGCCATTGTAAAGCCATTGTGGTTTATTCTGTATTATTGTAGATCATGTAGACACAGAGAAAATAACCTAGTGATCACTCTATTGTTATGTTTTTTTCTCTTTTAATTCTACATCGAAAGGTAAAATACAGACTACACTTTCATATTTTCTGAATCACAGAAAGCAGACTTGGCTGTAGACATTGTTTAATCTGTGTGAATTGTACATCTGTGTAGACTGTAAACTAAAACCTTGTGTACTAGTTGGTAGCAGTCTGCATTACCTACTCAAACAGGAAATGTTGCATGAAATTTGTGCCTGCATATAATAGCAGAAAACTACTCAGAGTATCTGACCTAATTCAGAATCACTCAAACATTCAAAAATTCAATCAGGAAAACAATCATGAAATTAATGTAAAATTCTGATTTAAAAGCACATTGATTTTTCTTTTATCTACAGGTTTCTAAGTTCACAGGGATCAGCTTCCTAGACTTCATCTGGCAGTCACAAAGGATGAAAACATTGTTGGAAGACTGAGCTTCTCACATAGTATTGTGCTTCTTGGAATTGAAGCTCTGAGATACCAAATATTTGTGTAATAGTAACAACACTAAAATGACTGGCAATATGGTTTTCAAAGGCAGGGCTGATCACCCATCAGTTATTATTATAAAAGAAGTGGGAAGGCTAAAAAGGAGCATTTGTTTCCTTCTCTGCCATCAACTACAGTATTGTTAACCTGTGAAACTCTGACACCAGATAGAGCTCCTACGGGTGAAGCCACCTCTCTTGTATGAAGTTGGTAATTAGGGCTGCAGACATGCTACATAGCTGAGTGGGATCTTTAACCCAAGTCAGGGTCATATTACAGGACTGTTGCATTACCTTCACTCACAAGATGCAAATGCTTTTTTAACTGCTTGACCCAAATCACTGCCACCATCCCTCTGCTCGCTCCATTTTACCAAGGTCTTGGGCTGGCAGAATCCAGTATGACTGTGGATCTGCATCAGGTCTCCTTGCCCACCTCCTCCAGACTGTGGCTGTCATGCCAAGCTAGCATGGGCTAGAGATGACATCTGTCTGTGCACACAGATGCTGCAAGTTTGCAGCTAGTGGGTCTCCATGGAATCTGTCATGGAGCTTGACCAAGCTGAGGGCCCACGAGGTTCAGCTTCTCTCAATCAGCAGAGATAAATCACTACATACACTTGAAAAATGCTCCATCTAAGCAAACAAAGCACTGGTCCCTTGTCTTACACAGTCTGTACATTAGTCATGCAGCCTACTGAATCTGCAAGTAAGAGATAACCTCTTGTGTTTCTCTTCTGTTGCCTCTCCTTGTACGTTTTCCCCCACGAGAGGGGAATATCAGCTTGCAGTCATGAGCACAGTCCAGAGTAGATAATTACATTTTGCCAACATAACCAGTCTTGACACTGTGATGCTATATCCTACACCTCTCACTCTGAATTCTTGCATGGTCCTGCCATGTGTCAGGAGGTTGTGCTCCTCCCTTGAGATAACTGCATGTCATGGCTGGAAGATGCAATGTGTGAGTTTCTGCAGTGTGTACAATGGCCAGATCAGGACAGAATTTGGTATTTAAATGCAAAATGGAGATTATGTTGCAGAGTCAAGCCATTAAGCAGCAATATTTTGAATTTCAAAACTGTATGAAAGATCAGTTTTAACCTTTCAATAGAGTTCAAAAGACGTCCCTCAGCACACTTTCACTTTTAAATAAAAGGAGAATCAAGGGCCCTGACATTTCCAAAGCCCAAACCACGTTTGTTTTCCTTACATAAATACTTCAAATCTTAGTAACTGTCTAGAAAAGATAACGATAGAATTTGTCATAATGTTACCTGCTGATAGATTTAGCTCGCAGTTTTACAGCACCTTTGGGTAGTTTTGGGCCATCGAATAGAAGAATTTGGATGTATTTTAAGCTCTAAGGACATGTTCTTGCCCTTCAATGTTTTTCATAAATGTCATTGAAGATGCAGCAACCATGCAGCAAGTGAGAAAAGCAGCTGTGTTACTGTCAGGCTGAATTAGAATCATCGTGCAAATACACTTAAGTGACTCAGCAGTACTAGTGGAGTATTGGGGACCTATTCTCTCCTTGCAGTGGTCACGTAATTCCCCTTTACACAGAAACTGAGCATATGCCTCAAGCAGAAACTAGTGATGCAAATCCCTTAAGAAGGAGATTTCGGGGGTTTGAGAGAAAAGACACTGACATTGCTTTCAACATTTTAAAATTAATCGTAATCTAAGAAGTTTTCTGAAAAGTGCTGATGAAGAGCACTTTCTTTTTCAGATTAAGAGGGAATTAAAATATCACCTTTTAATTTTTTTTCCCCAGACTACCCAGTGTTTTTTTACCACTCCACATGTATAAATTGAATTTATTACAATATTGAAGCCTTTAAAAGCCAACTTTGAAAAGCAATTTTAAAAGCACATTAGATTTCAGTGTATTTTCCTCTCAATGGACTGAAACAAAGTGAACAAACACCTTTCCTGTTCACTTCTGAACTGGATAATGCCATTTTCCAGATTTTTCAAACAACTTTTCTGTCTCTCATTCTCAGATCTCTGGCAAAGTGTCTCCCAGTAGTAGGCAGGAGCAGGTAGTAGCTCGTACTTCAGATTGAGCAGCTGGAAAAGGTGGAAGAAGTCCCATATGGATGGTGGCAGTCATCTTGCCACGACAGAGTATAACTACATTAGTGTGGTTTGAATCTATATGGCTGGGTTCTATCATGGAGATCATGTTCACATGCCAACCCTGAGGGCTTTCACATTCCACAAGGCAGGTAGTAAAGCAGAAGCAGCATCACACCAGAAACAGAAAATGAGTAGTCATAAAAAAAGAAAGGTGAAGAAAAATAAAGAAATACAAGTGAAAATACAATATATGATTTATTATTTTCTTGTGCAAGATACAAATGTCAAAATAATTGACTGCCATTACATAACTGTGAAATAAGTCCATCACACAACTTCCAGGTTTTCTGTTTACAGGTAACCCTGTTTGAAGCAGCCACATGAGGCAGGCTGTTTTGTTGCCAAAGAGGCATTTTTCTATTGCTTAACCATTTTATCTTTTATTTTCACTATACAGTTCCAGCCTTAGGCTGGGAGAAAAATTCTAGCTCTTCTCTCCTGTGTTTAAGTGCACATGTAAAGTGCATCTTTCCATATGTACTTTCTTTATACAACATAGTGTGCCCTTCACATCATGTACCGCTTACACTTTTGTGCAGACTCCCTCAAATTTATCCTCTTCTCATACTTAGAATGCAGTTCTCAGTCAAGCCTGGAGTACTGCATCCAGTTCTGAAGCCCCTATTACAAGAGCGATATGGATGTGCTGGAGCATGTCCAGAGAAGGGTCACAAGGATGATCAGAGGGCTGGAGCACCTCTCCTATGAGGAGAGTCTGAGGGAGTTAGGGCTGTTCAGTTTGGACAGGAGAAGGCTCTGAGGTGACCTTATTGTGGCCTTTCAGTATCTTAAGGGGGCCTACAAGAAAGATGGGAAGGGACTTTTTAGGATGTCAGGTAGTGATAAGACTAGGGGGAATGGAATAAAGCTAGACATGGAGAGATACAGAATGGATCTTAGGAAGAAGTTCTTCACTATGAGGGTGGTGAGACCCTGGGGAATGGGTTGCCCAGGGAGGTGGTGGAAACCCCATGCCTGGAAGCATCTATGGCCAGACTGGATGAGGCTCTAGACAGACTGATCTAGTGTGCGGTGCCCCTGCCCATGGCAGGGAGTTTGGAACTAGATGATCCTTGTGGTCCCTTCCAACCCTGACTGATTCTATGAAATCACAAGAAGCCAGCTCTTCTTAATAACAGTTGTTCCACAGATAACAGCTAATTACAACATTTCAATAAGCATACATTAATATTTCAGTAGACTCAATGTTTTAAAATATTACTTCGGGCAACATCTTGGTCTGTTTCGAAAAACTTAAAGGTCTGTTTAGCATACAGACAGTTAAAACACCCTTTCAGCATACATTTGCTAACCCTTTCTAGTCTCTTCTGTTTGTCATAAGCCATAGTTTAGAAAAAAAACCAGCTTTAATGGATCATTTCTCAATGTAATTACACACATTTAGAAACAGTATGCTTCAGAGTCCTTAAATTAGTCCTTCGCCTAAAGACAATGTATTCATCCAAATCCCTCCCTAAAACATTCTTCTTCTGTAAATCTCATTAGAATTAATCTGCTAAAGATAGGTGTACTTTATAATTTTTTTTCAGGTACCTGGAAAGCTTTGATATTTACTTCTCACTTGGAATCTTATGGTGGTGACCAGTTTTGGAGGTCTAATTTACCCTGGAAACCACGCGGAGCAATGTCACTTTCTCGTAGACATTCTCTACTCATCGTTGCAGTAGGGACAAAACAAAGGTGGAAGGTTTCTATAAGATGACATTAGTAAGTGTGTCATAAGAAGGGACAAAACTGAGACTGAAACCTGTGTATTATAAATGCAAGAGAACAGGGGTAATTCACCTCTCCTTCATCATCCCCACAGTGCATTCTGTACCAGGAGCAATTGACATATGCCTGAAAGTCCCTGAATGTACAATTTCATTTAAATTGAGCCTAAACCTCTGCACACTGGAGTGAGGACCGACGGTGTGTGGTGAGGTGGAGGCTGCAGGGATCCCAATTATTTTCCAGTTCTAGAAAAGCATAGTCAGATTGTTGACTCAAAGGAAGATTAAAACGTCTCTAAATCGAAGTCACATAACTTGGAAAGAAAAGCTTTCTGTTCCTCCCTGAGGTGCATGCAAAGTCTTTCTCGTAAGAACGAAGTTGCATTTTCCCTTCAGGTTTATCTCGCAGGCACATGAAAAGTGCTTGGGGCTTCCCAGATCATCAATTAAATGCTGCAAGCATTAGTAAAAGTTAACAAGGGGAAGATAGGAGCTATTCAAAGATTTCTTAACTATTATAAAGTAGGTGCACTGAAAAGATCTCCGAGAATGCATTTTTAAAAATCCTCGTGTTAAAAAAGTTGACAATCTCTGTCAGAAGTCCTTCATGCTACTTTTGGGCAGTTTGCTCAGAGAAATCATGGCAGAAGAGCTGCTGACTTCCTTTCAGATTTAGAAACGGTGCTGTTGCATTGCCTTGTCTCCCAAACCAGGACACGCGTCCTCAGGACAGACTGAACCAGGATGCATAACTAACTGAACCTCTGCTCTTTAGAGGCCGCCATGTCAGAAAGGGTTAATGGTTTTATAACGTTTCGGAGTGGCTTCCCTCGCAGCACTGTTTTTTACGCTGAACTCCCCAGATTACTCCAGAGCGGTATGTTTCCCCATAACCCTGGGACACTCACCTCCGGCGCGGCACTGTGCCCTGGAGAAGGCACCGCGTCCGGCGGAACCTTAAGGCTGGCGGGTTGGCGCTTCCACGAGAGACCCCTGCTTCTGCGGGGGTCATCTGCATGCGCCTTCAACCACTAGTGGAGAAGCCCACTCTAACCAAGGCTGGAAGGGTGCTGGCACGACCTGCACCCGCCACACGTGGGGGCACGCGGCCTGGGGGTGATTTCTGCGTCCGACGCCCTCTCCTGAGGGAACAACACCTGGTCAGGTACATGCCGAGCCCACGTAATAAAAACTACCTACCGCCCAACCTAGTCAACAGGCGGTGCTGAAACTTTGCCCCGGGGCGGAATGCGAGAAGCCAGAGAGCAGCACACCCGCACTGTGGCTGGGGTGGGCACAGCCCTGCCCGCCTGCCGCTGCCGGGGCTGGGCTGGCACCGCGGCCGCCCCGCACGCCCCGACCTGACGTCACGACCCACGACCAATGGGCAGCGGAGGCGCCCCGATGCCATGACTGGAAGTTCCCCGGCGGCGACGGCTCCGTGTCCCCGGCTCGGTCCGTCGCACAGCCAGGGCGGTCCGCGACGCGCTTCCTCCCCGCGCTTTTCCCCCGGCCTGTCCCCGAAGCGCGCGCGCGCGCCCCTCCACCCTAGTTTCTTGGAACACTCAGTAGTACTTCTCCCCGGTGCTTCTGCTCCCACCGAGGTAGTTTTACTGGGCATGCCGCGTCTCCAGGGGGACCGGTGGTGGTAATGTGTCAGAGCGCTCCCCGCAGGCAAGACTCCCCTTTGCCCTGCCCCCATCCGCTCCCGGCCCGCAGACCCAGCGGCACAGAAACGAGGAAACCGCCCGCCCCAACTCAACCCTGCTCTGCCCTGCTCGGCCCGGCCTTCCTGTGTTGAGGAGAAAAGAGCGATAGCCCTCCCCGCGGTGTAGGGGCAGTCCGGGGACCTCCTCCCGCGCGATCCCGGCAGCGGCAGCGACAGGAAGGGCAGGGCGGGGGCGGGGGCTGTGCCTGTGCCGGG